>CM055729.1:1791169-1912422 GCA_029465975.1 Dallia pectoralis
ATTCCTGTCAATTAGACATGCAGTTTCCACCAATGAACCAAAGACGCCTAACGGAGGGCGGAGCCGTATATGTTATATTGTAAGTTTTCCTAAAAAGAGATTCACTGTTTTCATAATTTGCTAAATTCTATTTAAATAAATTGTTTATTTTCTATTCATTTTTTATTGAATAGAAAATAATCTAACTGAACGATGTATGGAATATTATATAAATCGTGAGAAAATCATATCGCCCCAACCCGAGTGATGAGGTTTTGGATTTATAGTTTTAAATTGGGCCTATTATTTAAGGAAAACAGTTTAATACAGTTGCTTTCACAGTTTTACACATTTATTTCAGCTCTAGTTATCAAGAGCGTGCACATCTGTTTGTCAGGCTCTTTGCATAGGGCAGGTGCTAGATTTGGCTACAGTGATTGATGTCTTTCAGAATGTTCCAGAATGTAGGACATAAAGTCAATATGCCAAGCGTCAGCCCGTATCTTTGCCCATCCAGTGTCTTCCCTCTGGACATAGGGCTTTGCCCTGCTCTACTCGGCACAGCTCGCCCTGACTGAGCAAGGATGTTCACAGGATTAGAAGCACATGTGAACTGACATCTGCAAACTTATTGCAACAACCTGTTGCCTTCAGAATGTCTCATTTCGCAGTTGACCGGAAATGCACAAGCAACGCTTGATGATCACTGAATAGCTTTGAATCTTTATCATTCATCTTTCCTTGACAGTGTGCATTCTTTTCCCATATCTCCTTTTTAAAGAGGATTTGAGAAGCTGGGTTAGGGTTAAGGCAGGGACTTGGTGTCATGGCTGGATGACTTTCTGATGCAAATATAAGAGAGCGTCTGTATTAAAAAGGGTACTCACTCTTCACCTTAATGAATCACAAAACAAATGTTTGTGTTAGCATCATCTGTACACAGATTCAATAACATGCAACAATTCCACTAAAAGACGTGGCCAAACACTAAAGTGAGTACACCCTTTACATTTTTGTAAATATTTGCGTATAACTTGTGACAACACTTAAGAAATGACACTGCTACAATGTTAATTAGTCAGTGTACAGCATGTATTACAGTGTACACGTGCGGTCTTCTCAAAATAACTCAACACACAGGCATTATTATCTAAACCACTGGCAACAAAAGTGAGTACACTGAAAATGTCCAAATTAGGCCCAATGTCAATATTTTGTGTGGCCACCATTATTTTCCAGAACTGCCTTAACCCAACTGGGCATGGAGTTCACCAGAGCTTCACAGATTTTAACTGGAGTCTTCCACTCCTTCTTGATGACATCACAGAGCTGGTGGATGTTAGAGAACTTGTGCTTCTCCACCTTCCGTTTGAGGAGGCCCCATAGATGCTCAATAGGGTTTAGGTCTGGAGACATGCTTGGTCAGTCCATCACCTTTACCATCAGCTTTTTTAGCAATGCAGTGGTCGTCTTGGAGGTGAGTTTGGGGTCTCCAAAGGGACTGGATCAGGTTCTCCTTCACTATGTCACAGTACATGTTGGCGTTCATGGTTCCCTCAATGAACTGTAGCTCCCCAGTGCCGGCAGCACTCATGCAGCCCCAGACCATGACACTCCCACCACCATGCTTGACTGTAGGCAAGACACACTTCTCTTTGTACTCCTCACCTGATTGCCGCCACACACGCTTGACACAATCTGAAACAAATACGCTTATCCTGGTCTTATCAGACCACAGGACATGGTTCCAGTAATCTATGGGCTTAGTCTGCTTGCCTTCAGCAAACTGTTTGCAGGCTTTCTTGTGCATCATCTTGAGAAGAGGCTTCTTTCTTTACCAGCCTTCAAATAATTTTGTCTTGGCAAATTTTGAGGGGCAGCAAATGTACAATGTTATAAAAGCTGTACGATATGTAATCAATATATAATCAAATATTTACAAAAATGTGGTGGGTGTACTCACTTTTGTGAGATACTATATTTGCACTTTTCATACCTAAGTATTTTTTAAATATATTTGCTAGTGCCTTATCAACGCTGCTCAACAGAACTACATATACCTCATCCTGTATAACTTGATCCTGTATTGCCTTATTGTGTCCCATTGTTATTTGCACTCAATCGGCCTACCTGGTTAAATAAAGGTTAACTAAAAAAATAACAAAAAATACTCCTCTAAATAAATCGTTATGTAAATTATGTAAATTATCCAATCAGAAGCTTCTAATGCCATGACATCATCTTCAGTGATTTTCCAAGCTGTCGACAGCGCAGTCAACTTAATAGTAATAGAAGAGCATTGCTTTTTTGTCAACTTTGCAACCGTATCATATTGTTTTCCTCAAGCAGGATTTGCCGGATTGTGCAGATACAAGTCCTTTTTAGTATTGAATAATAATGTACATCAAGGCTAGTCTAAATACTTCCAAATTGGTGGTGCGCCACTTTCATACAAAAACTTGCTTGAGGGCTTTAGATTTGTCTGTGTATCTGGAAGCAAGTTTGTTTGCCGTGTACTGCTTTTGTTTTTAACGGTGCAACCATATCTAAAGAACTACGCAATGTTTCAGTTAGATTCTCAATTAGGTTGTTTACAAATGTATTTACTCTCATTGTTGAGCAGGCTGCGGTTGCCTGGAAGTCCTTAAAAAAATATTCACGGTTCCAAATGGCCGTGGCGCCCTCCGCTGGGCTAGTCTCAGCTCCAGCGGACTAAGCGGTCACCTTGGTTTACAATTCTCCATTGTGAAAACTCCCTTAGGAACAGCTCCACTGCCACCTGGGGGCAGGTTTCGTCGTTCGTCGTTGCCGGCTTATTAGTGGCCACCGCCCTCCTCATTAGTTACATTTTCTAGTCCTGTTTATTGCACACAGCTGGTGTTCATTCCCCCATTTGTCTCATATATAGGCTTCCTGTGTTTGGTCATGTCCTTGTGTGGTATTGTTTTAAGTTTCGTGTTACATGTCCATGAAACGGAGAGAGAGGAAATATTTGTATATGCCCCTTGGACATATTGTGTCAGAAATATTGAAGCTGATGTTTAAGCGCTGTGTCACTCTTTTTGGTTATTTATGTCTCTTGTACTAGTGAGTACGGTTCCTCCTTTTACGTTGATCGCGGTGAAGACCAGCAGGACGAGCCACACTCACCCGACACAAGGAGAGGCGATGAACCGGGTGCTGACCACCATGCAACGTCTGGAGACGAGGATCCCGAGCCCGTTGCTGCGGCTGCTGTACCTCTGCCGGCGTCTTCTCCGTGGCCGACTCGGTCGATTGCGCTCCAGCTCTCGGAGCAGTACGACGGAGCGGCAACCTGCTGCTCGATTGGGCTAATGCTATCTGTGGCGAAAGAGGGCCTATTCTCTGCACAGACCTTCCGGTCCGTTTTTGACCAACCCCCTGAGGGCCGGAAGGCGGGCGAGCTCCTCTTGCTCCTGAGGCAGGGGACTCAGAGCGTTCAGGACTTTGCGCTGGAGTTTAGAACCCTGGCGCGGGGGCTGGGTGGGGTGAGCGGGCATACATCAATGCTTTTCGGTGTAGCCTGAAACCGGACGACCCCCACTAGCTCCTTTGAGCAGCTAGTGGAGGTCGCAATCAAACTAGACATTCTGCTGGCTGCTCGCGGGTGTTCCGGTGCCAGTCCGCTCGCTCTGCCTGGTCCTGCTGCTGCTCTCGTTCTGATGGAGGTGGGAGGCGCCGCGCATCGGGAGTGCACTTTTTGTGGCAGTGCCTCCCACTGCTACCAGAAGACACACGATTGAGGCCCTCTGATGCGCATGTCACTATTCCGGCATTCCCCAGTTTTCACACCATTTTCCAGTGTAAGGCACTAGTTGATTCAGGTGCAGCTGGGAATTTTATGGACAGGATGCTCGCACAACTTTACACATTCCGTTGAAGCTGTGGGCCTGTCCTCGACCAATCACTGTCCTAGACAAACGTCCGCTGGGGTCTGGAATGGTGAGTCAGATCACAGTACCCATCTCTATGATCACTAATCACAATCACACATCACCTCCCATGGTGTTGGGGTTACCCTGGTTGGCATTACATTACTCTCAGTTTTCATGGCCTCAGAGGGCTCTAACAGGGTGGGCGCAGGGGTGTCAGGGGAGGTGTTTGGGTGATTCCGTCTGTGCGACATTGGTGGAAAGTATAATTTTGTGCGTATCCATGAGGGAGATGAGTGGAAGACAGCATTTAGTACCACGTCATGGCATTATGAATACCTAGTGATGCCGTATGGGTTGATAAATGCGCTGTCGCTTGTGAATAACCTGTTTCGGGACATACTTGGCCGTGGGGTGGTGGTGTAGATTGACGACATCCTGGTGTACTCGGCTACCCATACTGGCCATGTCTCTTGTTCGCAGAGTACTGGAGTGACTGGTGGCGCATGACCTATATGCCAAAGTGGAAAAATGACTGTTCTTTCAGTGAGCCGTATCTTTTCTCGGGTTCCACATTTATAACATATATAGGTTTCCTGTGTTGGGTCATGTCCTTGTGTGGTATTGTTTGATGTTATGAGTTGTAATCGGGTGTTCTTAATGTCTTTAGAGGCAGTGGTTTATTTTAAGCGCTGCGTCGCTTATTTAGTTCGTGACACAAGTGTGTCTTTTCCCTGTTTGGGAGATTTGATTATTATATAAAGATATACACATATCAATATTTGTTTGGCTTTCTGCTGAATATTTAAAGGAAGCCTGTGTTTTCGGTACTCCTGGAATCTGGACTCTTTCTTAGCTACACCTCTATGCGTGACATAGATAATTGTCTGCTAATGGATAAAATTGTAAATACGCTCTTCAGGACAGAATATTACAAAGAGTGGATGGAACAAATACAGAACAGATGGAACAGGAAGTTTCCTACAATGTAAAATATTTTAAATGTATATATATTTTTGTTCAACTAGGCCTCTATCACCCTGTACACACAAATGTCCATGAATTGATTAACATTCTGAGCTGCTGAATGATTAATATATTCCTTTTGTTTCAAACTCACTCAACTTCTTATTCTACAGATGTCCTGAACTTGATGGACAAGCCCAAAACCGTGTAACATTTCGCTTTGCTTGCTCAACAATGTCTGTGTCTAATAATTGGCTGGATAAAGGAAACTGCATCAGAGTAAAAATAATTGCCACCTTTGTGTTGGATGGAGGTCATGGGTCTGAATAACATAACTGAGATTATCAGCAAGGACACAATGACATAACGTGTCATGCTTAATAAATGTACTATAACCAAAACATTATAGTTGCTGGGTTTTATTTCAGAGGCCAATGTGTCCCACAGGGAGTGGGTCTCAGGTGGAGGGTAGAGTGAGTTGGACCCCACGAGGACCCAGAGAGCAGGAGTGATCCTCTCAGTTCTGGAGCATACATCTGCCACACAACAGCTGCTGCCCGCTGTGACACGAGCACTGAACACGTGTGACGGACAAACACACATACAATACATGCATGAACAGATTTTTCCCAGATAGTTACAAACCTGCTCATACACAAACTAGGGATGCAGCGATTAACCCATTTCACTATTAACCACAATTTAAAACATCACAGTTTTGTAACTGTGAAGACTCAGCTAAACCGACAGTTTCTGTTCTCACTCTCAAATAAGGGACATTATGGTACATTATTTCTCTATGAACCACGGTTGCACAGTGAGGGACATTAAACTAACCTTACCGTTTAACCTACAGACTATACAGATGAAATATAAACGTAGTTACACCAGCTTAATATACCGCGCTGCACATACTGTTACAAGAGTGACAATGACAGAGGACCAACCATGCTCTGTATCCAATAAAAAACGCAACGTAAACCAACGACAGCAAAGCTGGGAAAAGTGTATAAAACTGTTTATAATTTATCTCTCACCAAAACAGCATGTAATCCCCACCAGGGTGACCATGAGAACCTGTGTGCCTCCTATCTGTATTGAGTGAATGCTAGTTATGCTAAATTAGCCAACTAAAGGGGTTTTTTCCACCATGTTTCACAACTTCACAAGTCAGGTTTAAAAGAAATGTTGAATAAAATACGCAAATAGAAAATACTAAAATATGTTGTTATATAGGCTAGTTGATCATAAGAGCCCTGTGGCATTTTACTCCATTTGTTTTGCAAAAATGACATGGATGTTTACAGAGGTAGCTTATGTATAATTCCAAAGAGATATAGACTTTGTTTATTTTGTACTGTATTATTTGGTAACTCTATTATTTCTGTTTCAAAAGGCAGCATCTGTTTAAAACAAAAGCCATTAAAGAAATGTTGTACTATTAAACCTCTTATTAAATAATGCTCATGTGATTTAATACTTCCCCAGTGTGCTGAAACAGATTAATGCCTAATAGTCGTGAAACCGTGATTATTCCTCAGACTATAATCATATTATCTATAATCTAGAATGGCTGCATCCCTAACACAAACACAAGGTTAACTAGGCTCATATACAGTACACACACACACACACACACGTGCTCACGTGGGGCCATCTCGACCCATTTTCTGAATCCACACTGTGACCTGTGTGACTTCCTAAACCTCCCACAGCGAGCCAGCTGGGAGATGAGATACAGCTGCAAACACAAATAAACATGGATACCAGGAGCATATTAATTCTGCCAAACATTACCTAACACTGCACACATTCAAAGAAACACCTGGAACTACATCCAGTCATCCACCATATTATTGTTTTGACGAGAAGAAAAAAAATGCACAAGTAACTGCACAAGTAATTTTACTACCTTTTGCACCTATTAACCAATTGAGTAAATATCAACGAGGGGTTAAGATTGTGTTTTAACTAACCTCAGAGGCTCTCTCTTTCCAATTTAATACCTCAGGTACAGCTTTGCCGATAAAAATAATAAGAAATCAGGTTGATCACTCATTGTTTGGTCGGTTTGACATACGGTGAAGAACATCCTGTTTGACAAATCGACTGTCAAATTATTACCACTGAGTTAGACTGATTAACCTCTTCTTGACCGGGCCCAAAATCTAAATTTTCGCCTAAAATTACATACCCAAATCTAAAAGCTTATAGCTCAGGACCAGAACCATGTAGGAACCTATGGTAAAAGTAATTTGGAAGAAGACACTCTGAATTCTGTGGAAATGTTCAATTAATAAAGGAAAATGTAATACATAATATCTGGCATGAGGTGAAACACAAATAAACAACATACCCCTAAGTTTCCTTTTGACGGTGCCGAAATGTACCCAAGTGGCCAAATTGGTCAAATGATGAATTTGTGCTATGAAGACCATACAAAATGCAAGGGGAATGACAACTATTTACTAAAGGTCAAAGTTATCAAGGGAAATTACAACTTTATCAAAGGTCACTCAAAGTTATCAACAAACGTTGGAATTGATGCATAAACAAAACAAACGGCACACAGTGAGAATAAAACTATATACAAAACTATTTACAAAATCACTGTTTAGGACACCCTACATTACCATTTGTGCCATTTGTGAAAGCAGTTTCTCTCTGCAGTAAAACACAGAGAGACATGACATGTTGTGCAGGTAAGGGATGTCTTTGAATGTCAGTAAGCACAGCGACGTCTCCCTGCAGTATCCTTTTGGCCTTTGGGCACATTGAGGCCAGCAGTAATGTAAGTGCGGTAAGAAACAGCTGGAACAGTTGGATGGGGCCGCCTCTCGATGGCCGAGCAGGGGTCACGCCTCTTGATGGCCGAGCAGGGGTCACGCCTCTCGATGGCCGAGCAGGGGTCACGCCTCTCGATGGCCGAGCAGGGGTCACGCCTCTCGATGGCCGAGCTTCAAACCTTTTTGCAGAATATAAGCATGTAGTATATCATAAAATGGAATATTTCGCAATTTCACGATCTTTATCTAGAGTTGGTGTAGACTATGTAACATTATATTAATAACAAGCATCTGTGACCCTAACCAGGGTCCTTAAATAGCCCACTGATTAACTAACCTATGTAACATTATATTAATAACAAGCACCTGTGAACCTAACCAGGGACCTTAAATAGCCCACTGATTAACTAACCTATGTAACATTATATTAATAACAAGCACTTGTGAACCTAACCAGGGACCTTAAATAGCCCACTGATTAACTAACCTATGTAACATTATATTAATAACAAGCACCTGTGAACCTAACCAGGGACCTTAAATAGCCCACTGATTAACTAACCTATGTAACATTATATTAATAACAGGCACCTGTGAACCTAACCAGGGACCTTAAATAGCCCACTGATTAACTAACCTATGTAACATTATATTAATAACAAGCACCAGTGAACCTAACCTTAAATAGCCCACTGATTAACTAAACTAAGCCTGGTGATTAGCTAAACCCAAAACAGCTGTGCTTCTAATCAACACATTATACAGGAGTGCTCTCCCCTACACACCCCGACGAAACCTGGCCCCTATATACCAGGTGTGGCAGATGGTATGGCTATCCACCCTGGACCTCCCTCTTAGGGTGGAGTCCCGCATGTTGGCCCAACGCTACATCGGGCCCTTTCAGATCGCCCATGTGGTCAACCCTGTGGCAGTTCGTCTTCGTCTCCCTTCACTTCGTGTCCATCCTACCTTTCATGTGTCTCGTGTTAAACCTGTCTCTAATTCTCCTTTGTCCTCTATCCCAGGCCGCCCCCTCGTCTGCAGATGATCAATGGTCATCCGGCTTTCCATGGATTTCCCCCTTGCCGATCTCTCTCATGCCGCTCTTCCCCATGCCGGTCTCTCTCATGCCGGTCTCTCCCATGCCGGCCTCCCCTTAGCCGGTCAGATAGGAGACAACAGAAAAAACGCCTCTGTGGCCAGACCCCCGGCTGAACCACCTCCACTGTGTTTACCCTCACCCCCTACCCTGACATTTAACAATGTAGGCTTTACCGCTCTGGAAGCCCGGCCTGTGCAGGGAAGTGATTCCTCCTCACTCTGGGTGTAATTAGTTAGGAGATGTGCTCAGCTTATTTCACACACCAGGGGCCTGATGTATAAAACATTGCGTACAATTTGCATTAGAAGTGGCGTACGGACATAACGTAGGATGTGTGTACGGACAAAAATATTCAAATTTATTAAACCTTGCGCACGCACATCCTATGCGTTTTCGGTTAATAAATCACAATGAACTCTAAATGTGTGGCAGCTTTTGCGGCTTCATATCACGCCCATATTTGCCCATAAATAGTTAAAGAAACACCCTAAATTAATATTCATTGATTGAACCGTCATGGCAAACAGGAAAAGTAACTGTAAAGTAGCCTTGAAGTTTCCTGTAGGAGAGGTGGAAAAGAGGAGAAAATGTTTTTTTTGTAGGGCACAGTGTGGGCATCTGAAATGCCAAAATGATGATTTATTGGCACATTGTTGCTGATGCTGTGACAAAAATTATTTGGACATCGATCGAATGAAAATGTTTTCGATATATGAAAGCATTTTTATTCTCACTCGGTGCACCGATTACATTTGGGAAAACGGCTGCTGATTGCGATTTTTTGTTTGCCTGTTCACCCGCAGTGAAACTTTATGTAATTATGAGAAAAACATTATACCTATTGACACGTCTGACATAACCCGGCTAACGGTTGGCTGAGATATTCCTGACTTGTCAGCCAATTTCCCTCTGGAAAGTGCCAGTCGGATGAGAAATCCTAGTGTTGTAAGGACTCCAAGTGGGACTGGCAGGAGTGGTTTCTCCGAGTGCTCCTTTGTAACGCTGGTCCAAAAAGAGCGCAGAGGTCCAACAAGACAGCCTGAGGAAGTCGGAACCGACTTATAATAAGCCACCTGTCCTCGTTTGCCAGAAGTCTTCTTGTTGTCTGAAGATGCGTTCCCTCCAAATCCATCCATGTGCCACATCTACTAATAGCACAATATCAGCATTGTGCATCATTACACATTGTGATGACATGTCTTTTTATAACCATCCATTAGATTGTATTTGATAAGTCACAGGTGTCGGTAATCTAATGGTAAATGGGAAATAGTTCTGAGCAAATAAAATGAGTTGCACCTTTCAAAAGGGTTAAGACATGCGTCACGATGAAACACATTTAAAATAGAACCAACTAAAGGCAGATACATGAACACTATGATTCTGTATGTGATAACAACATCTATACTATGAAATTCCCCAGTGGACAATAAAGACTATATATGTATTTCCATCTATCTGCTCCGTCAGACGGAGACATCGACAAGAATATCAGTTTTATACACAATTTTGTTCTGTTAGCCGTATAATTTATGAGGATGAATTGCACAACATGACAATATAATTACAGAACATATTTGATATTTGTTTTTTTTGGGAAATATATATTCATTTTAATTGACGTTATATCTTGTTGTATATATTTTGTTTGTTTGTTTTTGCAAATCGTTCAAACAGTGGTTTGTGTAGGCTGTTAATGGTAAGAATGTCTTTGTAAATTCTTCATTTTATTAATGGCAGGAAATATTTCCATTTATTTCACACAATGGTCTGCATTTATACAGTTTCATGTATTTCATCCTTTTGCCAGTGATGTCGCCATTTCTCATTTCACCGTTTCTGTGCGCACACATGGGTCAGATTTTGCATGAAGGACCGCACATTTTCCCGGCAAGTTTGCTTTTTATAAATCCGAAGTAATTTGTTGGGTATTTAAGTTGGTTATTGTTTCCAGTTCCTGACTGATATTGAGGTTAGTGTTGGGTATTTTAAGACGTGCTGTTGGGTGAATGTGTTTTATAAGTCGCTGTGTAGCGCAATATAATTTAATTCAACAAGTTTGTGTTTTTCACGGTTCTCGGTTTATTTTATGTTTGGATAAATAAACATGTTGTTGAACGGATTCCTGGCTCTGCATTTGGCTTTCCTGCACTACACATCCCGATTCGTGACACCATCATTAACATATTCTGTGACACAGTAGACTTTCTGTAGATTCAGAGGAGACGGGATAGCATTCAAAGGGTTCGCGCATCAAGGAGGCAAGAATGAGGAAAGCGCTGAATGATGTGATAGCTTTTATTGGCATCCAGAGGATTCCTACGATGTCACAAATCCATCACCCTTTAGTGTAAACACAAACATTGTTCATAAACATCAGAAATGAAAATGTCACATTCACAACATTGTGATCACAAGTGAGATCAACAGTATTGTTCTCTGCTATTAGAAATGATGTTTTGACTATTTTCTCATTGTGCATTTCAGCATTTATTTAATAACTATGGTGGATACAAGGAGACCAGCACTGAACAGCACTGGCTAGTCTCTTTAGTGTGAAACAGGGTCGAATTTGACACCCGGGCCATTCTACCAACAGTACATCGCACACTAGTTCTGACACCCTCCATTTACATAACGACTAACAGAGGTCAATCCTTTCCCCAGAACCACAAACAATGGTACCACACTGAGAAACGGTTTGCTCTTCAAACTTAATTTGAACAAAGTCCAAATCAAAGAAAGTGTTTAATAACAAACATTAGCAAAGCATTAGTGAGTCTAAATGACCCGGGCAATGACAGTATGACAAATAGCCCAATCCTCTTTGCAGCCTGACTATCGTTTGGTCATCCCAAACCTTGAGTGGATTTCTTGCAACTGACAACACTTGGAATGATCTGAGAATTTGTCCAGGATTGGCTGAATAAGCCATAGTTGCATTGTCTACCACTATAATTCCAGTATTGATCAGAAATGATGTTCATTCTTCAGTCAAGTCTAGATGTATTATAGCCCCATCACCTCTAGGGTCTCTCCCAATCAGCTTGTGTAATTATGTACAAAAAAAGACAAAGGTCACTAGTTCACTGGAGCTGGATTTCAGGTAAGAGCTTTCTTTTTATAGATAGATCACAAAGGATGCCCACATAGTTTCAGACTTCATGTTTTATTTCAGTCTGAAAACAATGGATATGCTTGCGTAGATGGATGGGAGGTGAGTCCACATACAAAGTACTTTCATCTTGACTCAAAGCGATAACAATGTACAAGTTTACAGATCGGTTTCAATTTGTCTCTGTCCTTCCATGCCGTTCACCTCAGGGACTCGTAGGTGGAATTGAACCACTAAGATACAAACAAATAGAAAAACAACTATGCTGTACATTCTTAGGAGAAGGGGCATGGATAAACAGGGCACCGTTCTCCAGAATATGCAGACACATTTCCTCACTGTCTGTTGGTGCTTATTGGCATGAATTCTCCTTTAGTGGCCATTTGAGAACAGGGATAGATTCACAAGGCCAGTAAAGAACATAAGAGGCAGTAAGCCCTGTGTGGGTGCTGAGTTTGAACCCCCATCTGATGCTGAATCTCCAAACAGCCGGTCGTTTCCACTTGCCTGTGGGTGAGAAAGAAAAATCCTTGATGACCAAAATATATTGTAGCCTGCAGGTTTAGCCTAAAAATCGAACAAAGCTAGAGAGGCAATTCTTAATTATCCCCGGCAAGTGTCAGCTGAATTACTAAAGTGTAAATCAAGCTATGATTTACTGCAGAGGGCCGAACAAAGGTAAGCATTACCAATGTTCCAAAGCCTGAGGTGAATAAGTGGGATTACTCTCAGTATTCAATGAGTATCACAGTGAACATACATGCTTATGGTTTCAATAGATTAGATGAACTACTGTAGAACGAGCTGAATGAAACAGTTAATGACACATCGCCCGCACCTGTGTTGGTATAATTGGCTCCAGAACATTCCGTGTGGTCACAGGAGGAGGGGCGGTGACATCAGCTGAGCTGGACTGTCCGGATTGGCTAGACGTGGACACAGCGTCTGTCCTGCTCCCAAACGCCTGGAGGGCATTTCCTGTTTTCACAACAGGAAAAACAGGCACGGTGTAAGAAGAGGAGAAGCAATTTAAATAGAGACCCCCAACTCCCAAAATGAACATGATACATCTTCATAAATTTCCAAATTACAGCCACATTCAGTTACTGCAGAAGGCCCATTCTTCTGCATTCTGCCTGAGCGGCTCAGCCCAGTTAGAGTTGCTCTGTAGGAAAGAAACAGCTGAATACTCAGTATTCCCTTCAGGTTTCTCCCACTGGAGATTTCTCTCCACATCCTCTCATTAACTCACAGGCGAGTGGCATTTGCCAAACAAGTCTGAGAACTCTCTCTGTCTCTGTTTTGTCATGAGAAACCACTAAGGAGAGAGGCTCTTGATTGCATTAGATTTATCTTAGTGCTATACAGGAGCAAAGGTTGGTTTAAACAAGTCAGACAAAACAAGTTGAAGTAGCAACTTCAATATAAAGGATGAATCATGTTTCACTAAATAGAAAAGATATACAAAAATATGAAAATAAAGATGGACAACCATCAGGGTGAGACGGAAAGAGATAACAGTACTGTGGTGTGAGGGACAGAGATAACAGTACTGTGGGGTGAGGAACAGAGATAACAGTACTGTGGTGTGTGGGACAGAGATAACAGTACTGTGGTGTGAGGGACAGAGATAACAGTACTGTGGGGTGAGGAACAGAGATAACAGTACTGTGGTGTGTGGGACAGAGATAACAGTACTGTGGTGTGAGGGACAGAGATAACAGTACTGTGGTGTGAGGGACAGAGATAACAGTACTGTGGTGTGAGGGACAGAGATAACAGTACTGTGGTGTGAGGAACAGAGATAACAGTACTGTGGTGTGAGGGACAGAGATAACAGTACTGTGGTGTGAGGGACAGAGATAATAGTACTGTGGTGTGAGGGAAAGAGATAACAGTACTGTGGTGTGAGGGAAAGAGATAACAGTACTGTGGTGTGAGGAACAGAGATAACAGTACTGTGGTGTGAGGGAAAGAGATAATAGTACTGTGGTGTGAGGGACAGAGATAACAGTACTGTGGTGTGAGGAACAGAGATAACAGTACTGTGGTGTGAGGGAAAGAGATAATAGTACTGTGGTGTGAGGGAAAGAGATAACAGTACTGTGGTGTGAGGGAAAGAGATAACAGTACTGTGGTGTGAGGGAAAGAGATAACAGTACTGTGGTGTGAGGGAAAGAGATAACAGTACTGTGGTGTGAGGGAAAGAGATAACAGTACTGTGGTGTGAGGAACAGAGATAACAGTACTGTGGTGTGAGGGAAAGAGATAACAGTACATGCACATTTATGTAAAGTAAGTAAAGCTTTGGGATCATGGACGTAAAACACAGAACCATACTTCTTTCATCCTCTTCTATCTCTCTGCTAATCATTAGAAGGTTAAACTAGCTTGTCTACTCACGCATACACAAATATCACAGGTAACAATGCCTTATTATTGTGGTGCGACAGATTTGCCTAGTGAGTTATGTTTCTAATTGACACAAATGGCCCACAGAAGCAATGTATACAATAGTGTCTTCTCAGCGAATATTAATATTACCTGTTTAACCAGGATTGAATTCACAAGTGGGTTGGACAGAGAGCTTGAATTCATAAATATGCAATAACTTTAGAATCACAGGGCTAACACATTTCCTGTTCACTGAAGGAAGGTACGATGAAAACCCAGGGGGAATTACCAAGGATATAGCACGAAGAGAGTGATTAATGAGTGAGAGCAAGAGAGAGAGAAATGGATAAAAACACCGAAAGACAGAAACCGGGATAGAAAGAAACAGGCAGCCAGGGAGCACAAGATCATATTTTGACTGGTAATTTTCCGAGAGAGAAGATAACTGGTTTTAGTACATGTTCCTTCATTGCTGTTCAGCCTACAGGTTTTTAACTGATGTGGGACACATCTGTCTTATTGTATTTGTCACATTACTGTATTCTAATCTGCCTCCTTCTGCTCCACATACTGAGCCCAGTGTGTTGTTGTCGTTTGTTGCAGGGATTCATTAAAGCAAATAAGCCATGTTGTAACAAGGAATAATGTTGACCTCTAATTTTAATCATGAAATACTATTTGGAAACATGATAGAAGCGGCATTCAAATCAAACTTATCATGACAGTACTATGGTTTATTTAAGCCATTGGACACAATGGGACCTGCAAAAACATAGTTCTGTAGACCAAATAACAGGTAAAATAATAATCCAACCATAAAAAAAGAATCAAGTAAAGAGGTTTACCAGTAACTGTTGTCTACCATATATTTGAGACTGAAAGTAGTAACAGGCAAAATCCCCAGAATCCACAACATAATTGCTTTATCGTTCACGAAAACTAAGATTAACTATGATCTTTTAGAAATCAGACCATATAATTTATTTCCATCAAAATGGATACTTTCAATGGTCAAATTGTAAATGTTTAGATGTTCATAGGAATGCCTTTTTAAAATCAGGTTGTCTTTGAGCAGTGAT
Organism: Dallia pectoralis; assembly: GCA_029465975.1. Lineage (NCBI taxonomy): Eukaryota > Metazoa > Chordata > Actinopteri > Esociformes > Umbridae > Dallia > Dallia pectoralis. The sequence goes on from CM055729.1 coordinate 1,806,484, forward strand.
AGACTAAATAATTCATATTATACTTACAAGGTCAAGCTCAAAGCGTAGATATGAGGCAGTAGTTAGACTTCAAAACATACAAGTACAAAAGCATAGGAAATAGGGGTGTGGGTGGTGTTGCTATAGTCCCTATATAGTACACTATAAAATAACCACCATAGTACCTATATAGTACACTATATATAGCCACAATAGTCCCTATATAGTACACTATATATAGCCACAATAGTCCCTATATAGTACACTATATATAGCCACCATAGTCCCTATATAGTACACTATAAAATAACCACCATAGTACCTATATAGTACACTATAAATTAACCACCATAGTCCCTATATAGTACACTATAAAGTAACCACCATAGTCCCTATGTAGTACACTATAAAATAACCACCATAGTCCCTATATAGTTCACTATAAAATAACCACCATAGTACCTCTATAGTACATTATATATAGCCACAATAGTCCCTATATAGTACACTATATATAGCCACCATAGTCCCTATATAGTACACTATAAAATAACCACCATAGTACCTATATAGTACACTATATATAGCCACAATAGCCCCTATATTGTACACTATATATAGCCACCATAGTCCCTATATAGTACACTATAAATAACCACCATAGTACCTATATAGTACACTATATATAGCCACAATAGCCCCTATATAGTACACTATATATAGCCACCATAGTCCCTATATAGTACACTATAAAATAACCACCATAGTACCTATATAGTACACTATAAAATAACCACCATAGTCCCTATATAGTACACTATAAATTAACCACCATAGTCCCTATATAGTACACTATAAAATACCCACCATAGTCCCTATATAGTACACTATATATATCCACCATAGTCCCTATATAGTACACTATAAAATAACCACCATAGTCCCTGTATAGTACACTATATATAGCCACCATAGTCCCTATAGAGTACACTATATATAGCCACCATAGTCCATATATACTACACTATGTTTAACCACTGTGGTCCATATATAGTACACTATGTATAGCCACTATAGTCCCTATATAGTACACTATATATAGCCACCATAGTCCCTATATAGTACACTATATATTTCCACCATAGTCCCTATATAGTACACTATTTATAGCCACCTTGTCCATATATAGTACACTATGTTTAACCACTGTAGTCCATATATAGTACACTATATATAGCCACCATAGTCCCTAGATAGTACACTATATATAGCCACTATAGTCCCGATATAGTACACTATGTATAGCCACCATAGTCCCTATATAGTACACTATATATAGCCACCATAGTCCCTATATAGTACACTATATATAGCCACTATAGTCCCTATATAGTACTCTATTTATAGCCACCATAGTCCATATATAGCACACTATAAATAACCACCAGTCCCTATATAGTACACTATATATAAAAACGGCCCTAATATAGGAATAAGGTGTCTTCATAGAGGCAGTCACTGGAGAAGGCTTTATGTCATGATATGATGGATTGGGAGCAATTGAGAGCCACTCACTGAGACAGATGTTGTTGGTGAAGTAGTCCAGAAATTTGGTACATTCTGCTTTCTGGTTCCCACTGACAGAACAGGAGCACCATGGGGCAACGCTAGACGTGGAGTTATCCACATGATTGGGAGTAATCGAACTGCCTGTAGAAACAATGTATGCTTAGTATCAAATATTCAATTCCTCTGAAAAATCCATTTTTACGATTTACAGGGAAGCTTCCTTGAAAATGTCCTTTCACATGTCTTTCACACTACTTGTGTGAATGAATTTGTTTCTGTCCTAGCCAGAGTATTCCTGTAACTGTTTCTGTCCTAACCAGAGTATTCCTGTAACTGTTTCTGTCCTAGCCAGAGTACTCCTGTAACTGTTTCTGTCCTAGCCAGAGTACTCCTGTAACTGTTTCTGTCCTAGCCAGAGTACTCCTGTAACTGTTTCTGTCCTAACCAGAGTACTCCTGTAACTGTTTCTGTCCTAACCAGAGTACTCCTGTAACTGTTTCTGTCCTAGCTAGAGTATTCCTGTAACTGTTTCTGTCCTAACCAGAGTACTCCTGTAACTGTTTCTGCACTAACCAGAGTACTCCTGTAACTGTTTCTGTCCTAGCTAGAGTATTCCTGTAACTGTTTCTGTCCTAACCAGAGTACTCCTGTAACTGTTTCTGTCCTAACCAGAGTACTCCTGTAACTGTTTCTGCACTAACCAGAGTACTCCTGTAACTGTTTCTGTCCTAGCCAGAGTACTCCTGTAACTGTTTCTGTCTTATCCAGAGTACTCCTGTAACTGTTTCTGTCCTAGCCAGAGTACTCCTGTAACTGTTTCTGTCCTAGCCAGAGTATTCCTGTAACTGTTTCTGTCCTAGACAGAGTATTCCTGTAACTGTTTCTGTCCTAGCCAGAGTACTCCTGTAACTGTTTCTGTCCTAGCCAGAGTACTCCTGTAACTGTTTCTGTCCTAGCCAGAGTACTCCTGTAACTGTTTCTGTCCTACCCAGAGTACTCCTGTAACTGTTTCTGTCCTAGCCAGAGTATTCCTGTAGCTGTTTCCATCCTAGCCAGAGTATTCCTGTAACTGTTTCCGTCCTAACCAGAGTACTCCTGTAACTGTTTCTGTCCTAACCAGAGTACTCCTGTAACTGTTTCTGTCCTAACCAGAGTACTCCTGTAACTGTTTCTGTCCTAGCTAGAGTATTCCTGTAACTGTTTCTGTCCTAACCAGAGTACTCCTGTAACTGTTTCTGCACTAACCAGAGTACTCCTGTAACTGTTTCTGTCCTAGCTAGAATATTCCTGTAACTGTTTCTGTCCTAACCAGAGTACTCCTGTAACTGTTTCTGCACTAACCAGAGTACTCCTGTAACTGTTTCTGTCCTAACCAGAGTACTCCTGTAACTGTTTCTGTCCTAACCAGAGTACTCCTGTAACTGCTTTCTTTTCATTACATTGCTGCTATTAACGTTGTACATTTAGTCTGTTTTTAATATTTAATCGTTCTTTATCCATTGTTTCACCCTCTTATCTTTTCTTTGTCCCCACCTATCAGGCCTGTGTAGGCCAGTAAACAGTCTCCATAATTCCCGTGCTTGCAGCCGTTGGCAGATGATTCAGATGGTTGGCAGTCAAACTGGAACTGAGCCAGGCGAGACCTATATGGAGACAACAAAATTAGCAGTGTTAAGGCAAGCCAGAGCCAGACACCATGGTAGACTGATGGTATGAAGATAGCAAGAGCCAGACACCATGGTAGAGTGATGGTATAAGGATAGCAGTGTTTATGTAATACTTTTGAGTGGAGGTCTGTACAATTTCACTATATTGAGCTATATATTTGTTACACTTGATTATGTAGTATAACTATGTTGCAAGTTTGTGGGGCATCCATTTATCTGATTGTATACATCCAGCACCCAGAATAATTTGTTACCACACCAAGTTAATCCTAATTATTCAAAAGTTAATAAATACATTTCCAAATGACACCATTTTCTGTATTATCTTTTAGATCTATCATTTAGAAGGCATGAAGTAAGGTATCATCAGTGGCTTTAGTAAGACACTTGCATACAATGTCCTCCATTGTTAGTAATGAGGAAGAGACATTAGGAAAGAAATGCAGTCCAGTGTTAGGTATTTAGAGTTTGGTTTTTGTGTTTCGTTAACATGTTGGGGTGACTGGGTGGCTCACTGAATTCTCTTCCTATAAGACAGAGTATCTTAGCAAATAGTAAGTACATTTAGGTGACACATATTCACATGTAGAAGTCCTCTGATCTGCTCCAGAGGCCCTTTGGATCTCTAATCCACTGAGTTACTTCTGTTATTCACATGTAGAAGTCCTCTGATCTGCTCCAGAAGCCCCTTCAATCTCTAATCCACTGAGGTACTTCTGTTATTCACATGTAGAAGTCCTCTGATCTGCTCCAGAAGCCCTTTGGATCTCTAATCCACTCAGTTAGTTCTGTCTGTCTTGTGGGACATTTGCATTGCACACACATATAGTGATTTCTGTTACATTGTTATATTCTTTTTCCTTACAATCTTGGATTATTCAACGACAATTTAATTATGTTTAGAGCCACAACATCAAATTCACTTGGACCCCTACCAAAGAATTTTATATGTAGAAATATCCTATATGTTATCCTGAATACATTGTGCACACCTTTGAATATTCTACCTATATCCAAGGAAAGGAGATAAGTAAAACAACCATATTTCCCACCTCACAAATGAACTAAACTTCAACCGTGGGCTCCCGAAGATCAAAAGTCTCAAAAGTATGGGGACATCAGCATTAATATGATCTTGATTGTTCTTTTGATAGACTTATAGCACAAATCTCAAAAGATTGTTCCAGACATTTTGCACAAAATCTCATCCATGGTTTTATTACTTCTAAATCTGACTATTGAAATGCTCTTCTCCCCGGCATCATGAATAAACATATAAACTAGTGCTAAAAATGGGCCAAATAATGTTAATTCAGTAATAGGCTCAGGTTTTTTTAATCTTTGGGCTAAATTAAGTTTTTACAGTGAAATTACAAGGTGTCACACTGACTTGCTCTTACCCACCCAGGACACTATCAGCTCTGATCATAAAGACCACGGTGGACATCCTGTACTATAACTGGATGGACATTGCTCTTCTTTTGCACAAATGTATATACAACTTGATTCTGATTCTATATTTCTGAATTGGTCTTGCTAAACAAGACTTTTCCTTGAAGAGATACATTTTTGTGGAAAGATCAACTGATCTGTGTGAGAGACTGATACTCTCAACCATCTTTACAAAAAATCATCCTCTAGTAGGTCCAATGTTTCAGTGAAGTCTGACCCAGAGAAATGTAAGTCCCTAGATAGACAAACAACATTTCCTCTCTGACATAACATTTTCAATGCAGCTTACAATTATGAAAGTCACAGGCTAACGTGTCTTATTTCAAGCCATTCCTATGAAGCTGCTTTGCAACATGACATTTTTTCCACTTACTCAAAATAAGCTGGTTGAGTCAGTCTTTGTGAATGGCTTTTAAAAGCACCAGTCAGTATTCTGGACAGACTCTCACTTAATATCTGGTTCTGAGATGAAGGCCATGGCCGAATATGTGGAGGTTTTCCATAGGGCTGGAATTATTTTGCCATCTTCATCCCGCTGGAGCAGGTTTCTTTTCTGTGCCAAAGTAGGATACAACCCTGCGTTCTTGCTTAGACTATTAGGGTCTGAATGATATTACGGTTAAGAACCGCAATCCCCTTCCTCTGCTGGCCTCCGCTTTCAAGCTGCTCCAGGAAGCCACTACGTTTTCTGAACTGGATCTGCGCAATGCCTATCACCTGGTCCGCATACGAGCGGTTGATGAATGGGAGACAGCGTCTAACACAGTGGAGACTATGAGTACCTAGTGATGCCGTTTAAGTTGACTAACCTGCTGTTTTTCAGGCTTTGGTGAACGATGTGCTCCGAGAAATGATTAACCGTTATGTCTTTCTGATTTACTCGTCCTCTGCTCAGGAACACACTGCACATGTTCGCTCAGCAGTGATTGGAAAACCAGCTAGTTGTAAAGGTAGAGAAATGCGAGTTCCAATGATCAGTCATCCCATTCTTGGGGTAGAGAGTCTCTTGCTGTTCCTCGTCGCTCTTGGTCACACCTTTCCTTGGACTTTGTAGTGGCTCTGCCACTATCCGACAGCAACTCTGTTATCCAAACCGTGGTAGATCGGTTCTCCAAGGCGGCCCATTTTATACCTCTGTCTAAGTTGCCATTGGCTAAAGAGACTGCTCAACTGATGGTTTAGCACATATTCCCGATCCACAGATTACCTGTTGAGGTGGTCTCCGACCGGGATCTCCAGTTCACCTCCCAGTTCTGGAGAACATTCTGTCTAATGGTCAATTGGAGCGTGCCAATCAGGACCTAGAGACTGTGCTACGGTGTCTGGTTCTGGACAATTCCACCAGCTGGAGCCGTCAACTAGTTTGGGTGGAATATTTCCGCAGCACTCTGCCCTCATCCTCCCCGCGGCTCTCCCCCTTCATGGATTACCAGCCTCTGTTGTTCCCGGAGCAGGAGGACGAGCTTGCGGTTCTGTCGGCCCAGTTGTTTGTCAGGCACTGTCGTCGGACATGGAAGAAGGCCCAGGCTTGTTTACTATGCACTAATGCCAGATATCAGCAGCAGGCTGACCGCCGCAGGACCCCAGCCCCCCACTATTGGGTGGGCCAGAGAGTTTGGCTGTATGGTTGTCCACCCTGGATCTGCCCCTTGCAGCTTTCAACTTGTTGCATTGTACCTTTCTAGATCTCCCAGATCATCAGTCGCTCTGCTATACATCTGATGTTGCTCCTGGCCCTCCGCATTTACTTTACTTTCTCTACTGTGTCACATTAAGCCTGTGTCTGATTGTCCTTTTTCCTCTGTTCCCAGGCTGCTTGGACTGTTTATTGCTTTTGAGAGTCCGTTCTCATAGCTGGGGTTTCCAGTACCTGGTTGACTGGGAGGACTAAGGGCCGGAGAAGTGGTTATGGGTCTCTGCTCATTCTATCCTCGACCCGAAGGCTTCCATCGACAACATCCCAGTCAGCCAGGCTGGGGCCCGTAGGAGTTCGGGTACTGTCACCCCTGATCTAGTTCATCTGTCTAGTGATTATCTCCACGCCCCCACCAGGTGTTTCCAGGTTCCCATTATCTCCTGTCATTTTATGTCAGTGTTTCTGTTTTCCTGTGCCAGATCGTATAGTCTACTCAAGCGTCTTTGTTCCCGTGCTACCTGTTCCCCGTATATCTGTTCTCTGCTCGGTTTTCCCAGTACCGGTCCTTGTTTTCTCTTCATTCCGAGCCTGTCTACCAGCCCATCCTGTCTGACCACCAGACTGCCTCACCCTGTTACCTTATGATGTTTGTACCCTATCCTCTGTCTCTGTGTTCGCTGTTTGGTCACGACTGTCTGCCCGGGCTGACAAGCAAAGCTAATCACACAAACTGAAACCAGCTGTGCCCAATGAAACCACCGGAAATAAAGTGTGCACCCTAAAAAATCCCTGGAGTGGGAATCTAGTGTTCACCTCTCATGACAGTTAAATGCTGTACCTTTAACAATAGATGGATCGTTAGCATGAACAGAAGATGCATGTTCTCAGTAAATATACTCTTGTTTTTTACATCATGACAACATCATATAGATTTTAGCCATAGAGGTTGAATTATGCAGTAACTCAGGATTATAGATGAAGCAAAAGCCAGACTAGAAAGTAATGTTGCAAACAAGATCGAACATCGAACAGTACTCACTTGTTTTACTCTGTACCTCTAAAATAAATAGTATTTTATTAAATACTGTATAATTTTACTTATACCACCCGGTGATGGCTATTAATGTTTGTTTAACAAAAACTGAACTGTGAATTACAGTTCCTTTTAGCCCATAGAATCCTTATAGGATGAGAAGCCATGTGATATCAAGTTGTAAAATTGTAAACTTGTCCTTTAATCTTATTATTCCGCTACAATTATACCATTCAACCAGACTCACAACCACACATCAGGCCAGTTGCAGTTCCACGGTATCTCACTGAATGCTTTATATTGGCTCTTCAACCACACATCAGGCCAGTTGCAGTTCCACAGTATCCTACTGAATGCTTTATATTGGCTCTTCAACCACACATCAGGCCAGATGCAGTTCCACAGTATCTCACTGAATGCTTTATATTGGCTCTTCAACCACACATCAGGCCAGTTGCAGTTCCACAGTATCTCACTGAATGCTTTATATTGGCTCTTCAACCACACATCAGGCCAGATGCAGTTCCACAGTATCTCACTGAATGCTTTATATTGGCTCTTCAACCACACATCAGGCCAGATGCAGTTCCACGGTATCCCACTGACTGCTTTATATTGGCTCTTCAACCACACATCAGGCCAGTTGCAGTTCCACAGTATCTCACTGAATACTTTATATTGGCTCTTCAACCACACATCAGGCCAGATGCAGTTCCACGGTATCCCACTGAATGCTTTATATTGGCTCTTCAACCACACATCAGGCCAGATGCAGTTCCACAGTATCCCACTGACTGCTTTATATTGGCTCTTCAACCACACATCAGGCCAGATGCAGTTCCACAGTATCTCACTGAATGCTTTATATTGGCTCTTCAACCACACATCAGGCCAGTTGCAGTTCCACAGTATCTCACTGAATGCTTTATATTGGCTCTTCAACCACACATCAGGCCAGATGCAGTTCCACAGTATCTCACTGAATGCTTTATATTGGCTCTTCAACCACACATCAGGCCAGATGCAGTTCCACAGTATCTCACTGAATGCTTTATATTGGCTCTTCAACCACACATCAGGCCAGATGCAGTTCCACAGTATCTCACTGAATGCTTTATATTGGCTCTTCAACCACACATCAGGCCAGATGCAGTTCCACAGTATCTCACTGAATGCTTTATATTGGCTCTTCAACCACACATCAGGCCAGTTGCAGTTCCACAGTATCCTACTGAATGCTTTATATTGGCTCTTCAACCACACATCAGGCCAGATGCAGTTCCACAGTATCTCACTGAATGCTTTATATTGGCTCTTCAACCACACATCAGGCCAGTTGCAGTTCCACAGTATCTCACTGAATGCTTTATATTGGCTCTTCAACCACACATCAGGCCAGATGCAGTTCCACGGTATCCCACTGAATGCTTTATATTGGCTCTTCAACCACACATCAGGCCAGATGCAGTTCCACAGTATCTCACTGAATGCTTTATATTGGCTCTTCAACCACACATCAGGCCAGTTGCAGTTCCACAGTATCTCACTGAATACTTTATATTGGCTCTTCAACCACACATCAGGCCAGATGCAGTTCCACAGTATCTCACTGCATGCTTTATATTGGCTCTTCAACCACACATCAGGCCAGTTGCAGTTCCACGGTATCCCACTGAATGCTTTATATTGGCTCTTCAACCACACATCAGGCCAGATGCAGTTCCACGGTATCTCACTGACTGCTTTATATTGGCTCTTCAACCACACATCAGGCCAGATGCAGTTCCACGGTATCTCACTGACTGCTTTATATTGGCTCTTCAACCACACATCAGGCCAGATGCAGTTCCACGGTATCCCACTGAATGCTTTATATTGGCTCTTCAACCACACATCAGGCCAGATGCAGTTCCACAGTATCTCACTGAATGCTTTATATTGGCTCTTCAACCACACATCAGGCCAGTTGCAGTTCCACAGTATCTCACTGAATGCTTTATATTGGCTCTTCAACCACACATCAGGCCAGTTGCAGTTCCACAGTATCTCACTGAATGCTTTATATTGGCTCTTCAACCACACATCAGGCCAGATGCAGTTCCACGGTATCCCACTGAATGCTTTATATTGGCTCTTCAACCACACATCAGGCCAGATGCAGTTCCACAGTATCTCACTGAATGCTTTATATTGGCTCTTCAACCACACATCAGGCCAGTTGCAGTTCCACAGTATCTCACTGAATACTTTATATTGGCTCTTCAACCACACATCAGGCCAGATGCAGTTCCACAGTATCTCACTGCATGCTTTATATTGGCTCTTCAACCACACATCAGGCCAGTTGCAGTTCCACGGTATCCCACTGAATGCTTTATATTGGCTCTTCAACCACACATCAGGCCAGATGCAGTTCCACGGTATCTCACTGACTGCTTTATATTGGCTCTTCAACCACACATCAGGCCAGTTGCAGTTCCACAGTATCCTACTGAATGCTTTATATTGGCTCTTCAACCACACATCAGGCCAGTTGCAGTTCCACGGTATCTCACTGACTGCTTTATATTGGCTCTTCAACCACACATCAGGCCAGTTGCAGTTCCACAGTATCTCACTGAATACTTTATATTGGCTCTTCAACCACACATCAGGCCAGATGCAGTTCCACGGTATCCCACTGAATGCTTTATATTGGCTCTTCAACCACACATCAGGCCAGATGCAGTTCCACAGTATCCCACTGACTGCTTTATATTGGCTCTTCAACCACACATCAGGCCAGATGCAGTTCCACAGTATCCCACTGACTGCTTTATATTGGCTCTTCAACCACACATCAGGCCAGTTGCAGTTCCACGGTATCCCACTGAATGCTTTATATTGGCTCTTCAACCACACATCAGGCCAGATGCAGTTCCACGGTATCTCACTGACTGCTTTATATTGGCTCTTCAACCACACATCAGGCCAGATGCAGTTCCACGGTATCCCACTGAATGCTTTATATTGGCTCTTCAACCACACATCAGGCCAGATGCAGTTCCACAGTATCCCACTGAATGCTTTATATTGGCTCTTCAACCACACATCAGGCCAGATGCAGTTCCACAGTATCCCACTGAATGCTTTATATTGGCTCTTCAACCACACATCAGGCCAGATGCAGTTCCACAGTATCCCACTGAATGCTTTATATTGACTGAATGCTTTATATTGGCTCTTCAACCACACATCAGGCCAGTTGCAGTTCCACAGTATCTCACTGAATGCTTTATATTGGCTCTTCAACCACACATCAGGCCAGATGCAGTTCCACAGTATCCCACTGAATGCTTTATATTGGCTCTTCAACCACACATCAGGCCAGATGCAGTTCCACAGTATCCCACTGAATGCTTTATATTGGCTCTTCAACCACACATCAGGCCAGATGCAGTTCCACAGTATCCCACTGACTGCTTTATATTGGCTGACTCTTCATTATCCACAGCAGCTGCATTGGTCAGAACAACCATCTCACAACATTGACTTCAGCACTATATTAAAACTTGTTTCATGTACGTTATATAATACACACAGATCATACCATTATGACCACCTGCCTAATGTTGTGTAGGTCCTCCTTTAGACACCAAAACAGCCCTGACCCGTCTAGGCATTGACTCCACTAGACCTCTGAAGTGTATCTGGAACCAGGATATTAGCAGCAGAACACTTACGTCCTGTAAATTGTGAGTTGGGGCCTCCATAATCACAATTGTTTCTCCAACACGTAACACAGATGCTCAATTGGATTGAGATAACCACTTTAATATCCTAATTCTCCCCCCCTTGTTAACTTTAATAAAAAAAGATCTCTATAAAAAATCTATAATTTCTAAATAACGCCTTACTCTGTATTTCAACCAATGTACAATCATGGTTGTGAGGCGTCAAACTTTTCAACCCAAAAAGTATAGGTTCACTACCAAAAAACTCTAGTTCCTCCATTAGTTCTGTTTGGTTTAGTGTCTGTAGCGCCTTGGCAGAGTGCCTAAATACAACCATTTCAACCATTTGCATAGCTAACATTATTTTAACTAACTGCTGCTAGGAGCTACATTATTGATGTCTAGGTGATAAGGCCACATCCCCTGTAGACTGTGTGTAAAGTAGTTATTGAATAAATAATACAGTAATATAATATAGTATGATATAAAACGAAATGGTGTAAGTACATATTTTAATGTAACATTTTCTATCAGATTTACCAGTGTGACATCATAATGTGTTGCATCATAATTAGCCGGAAAAATCCATCTCCCTGAAATTCGTTTTTTTCTAGGTTGAGATCTCTGCCAAACCACGCAACAGCAGAACACTGCAGCCCTAAAAGCAGTCAGAGCAAAATGTGGAACATCCAGAAGTGTATTTCAGACAGTTTTTTCAATAACTGCTTTTTGCTATAAATATTTGAAGTGAGATTGTTCAGTGGTTTCAGCCTTATATTAAAAATGTCAACATTTAAAAAGGTTCATTAGTAGCTCCACACTCCTGCTCATTAAGGCCTTTTCTGCAAAATGACAATCAAGGTTTTGAATTGAGATTTACACATTTACAGATGTTAGCTTATCTTTCAAAAATGTATTTTCATGAAACTCCATACCAAATACATCCATAAAGCTTTTAATCTAACCTTTATTTCTTTCAGAACGTCTCCGGTTACGTATGTAACCTTAGTTCCCTGAGGGGAACGAGACGCTGCGTGAAAACGCTATGGGAACGCTCTGCGTGAGTGCGTCATGAAGCACATGTGTAATCAGTCCAATGGCGTGACGGAACATCACAGACGGGTGACGTCGCGACCAGGAAATCATAAAAGCATCTCTAATTACCGGCACCTTCAGTTTCTGATGGGCTGAAGCAAGTGCCAAGGGCATGCTGGGAGTATGGCACAGACACGCAGCGTCTCGTTCCCCTCAGAGAACTAAGGTGACATACGTAACCGGAGACGTTCCCTATCAGGGAACTTCGAGCTGCGTGAAAACGCTATGGGAACGCCACTAGCCACTTCGTCATACGAGCAAGTGTCCGCCATGTGAAGTCAGAGCGCACATTCGGACGAAAGCACCTGCGCTCCTGGCGTGGTCAAGCTGGTAAAATCTCATGAACGTGTGCGGTGAGGACCAGCCTGCCGCAACACAGACGTCATGTAGAGAAACCTTGCCTGACAAAAGGGCTTTTGAAGCCGCCATACTCCTGGTCGAGTGGGCTCGAACAGCCAAAGGTGAAGGCTGACCCGCCGACTCGTAAGCAAGTGAGATGGCCTCAACCACCCACTTGCTCATCCTCTGCTTAGACACAGGACCCCCTCTCTTGGGTGGTCCAAAGCACACAAACAATTGTTCGGACAGCCTCCACAGGGCAGTTCTGTGGACGTAGGCGTCTAAGGCCCTCACCGGGCAGAGGAGGTTATGCTTCTTCTGGTCCGACGTCAGAAAAGGAGGAGGACAAAAGGCTTGCAGCACAATAGGCCCAACGATATTAGTTGGGACCTTGGGGACATAACCGGGTGTAGGTAGTAGAAACGCCTTGACCATCCCGGGTGAGAAGTCCAAGCAAGAGGGCGCCACCGACAGAGCTTGCATATCACCAATCCTCTTGGGAGCATGGGAGAGGCCATCTAGCACAATGGCCAGGTCCCAGGATGGGACCCTCATGCCGGCTGCTGGCCTCAGCCTCCGGGTGCCACGAAGGAAGCGTGATACCAGAGAAACTCCATTTAAAGGGACATGGCATGCGGACAAAGCCGCCACGTACACCTTCAGTGTCGACGGGGATAGACCTGTAGAGAAGCATTGTTGCAGGAACTCCAGCACTGCAAACACTGGGCAGTTAACTGGGTCTACCTGCCGCTCTCTGCACCAAGAGGCGAACATTTTCCACCTGGCGGCATACGCCTTCTTTGTGGCTGGAGCTCTGGAGTGAAGGATGGTCTCAACGACCTCAGTCGAGAGACCTGAATCTAAGAGACGGGCCCCCTCAGAGGCCAGGCCCATAGTTTCCACAGCTCCGGGCGGGGGTGAAGGATGACCCCATGCGCCTGGGAAAGCAGGTCCCTCCTGATCGGAATCTCCAGAGGAGAGCCGACGAGGAGAGATATTTGGTCCGCAAACCACACTCGGGCCGGCCAGTACGGTGCTACGAGCAGTAGACTGACCCGCTCCTGACGGACCCTCTCCAGAACTCCTGGGAGCAGAGCAACCGGGGGGAAAGCGTACAGGCGTGACTTTGGCCATGCCTGCACCATGGCATCCACCCCTAGCGGGGCTGGATGAGTCAGAGAAAACCACAGAGGACAGTGTGATGTCTCTCTGGATGCAAACAGGTCCACTTCGGCCCGACCGAAGTGCGACCATAGGAGCTCCACCACCTCGGGATGGAGTCTCCACTCCCCTGGCCTCGTCTCCTGCCTCGACAGGGTGTCTGCCCCCTGATTTAGGTACCCCGGGATATAAATGACCCTTAAAGAAAGGAGCTTCCCGTGGGACCATAGAAGGACCTGGCGGGCCAGATTGTAAAGTGGGCGTGAGCGCAGACCCCCCTGGTGGTTGATGTAAAAAACCACCGATGTGTTGTCCGACCGGACAAGGACATGATGACCCCTTAGGTCTGGGAGGAAGTGCTTCAGAGCCTGGTAAACTGCCAGCATCTCTAGCCAATTTATGTGCCATGATAGCTGATGACCCCGCCAGAGCCCCTGGGCGATCAGCCGGTGAGGGAGGCATCCGTCGTTAGTGTGACACGACGACACGGAGCTCCCAACACGGACCAAGGCTTCCTCCACATGACCAGCGTGCGGAGACAACGCCGCGTAACAGTGATCATGCGGAACTGGTTTCCCCTCGGGGAGAACCCCTTGGCTCTGAGCCACCACTGTAACGGTCTCATTAACAGCAGGCCGCAAGGAATAACGTTGGACGCTGCTGCCAGCAGACCCAACAGTCTCTGAAACTGTTTCACAGTGAGTGACTGGCCTAGCCTCACCTGCTCGACGGCTGCAAGGATTGACGCCACACGCGCAGGAGACAGATGTGCCCGCCTCGTGGTCGAATCCCAGACTACGCCCAGGAAAGTGGTCACCTGTACCGGCGACAGCACACTCTTCCCGGCATTGAGCCTCAACCCCAGTCTGTTGATGTGAGCCAGAACGACATCTCGATGCCGAACCGCTAGATGCTCCGACGGAGCCAGAATCAACCAATCGTCGATGTAATTGAGGATGCGTATGCCCTGGAGGCGCAACGGCGCCAGGGCAGCGTCTATACATCTCGTGAACGTACGGGGAGAGAGTGCTAGGCCAAACGGAAGAACCCGATACTGGTACGCTTCGCCCCCAAAAGCGAACCTCAGGAACTTCCTGTGTTGTGGAAGGATGGAGATGTGGAAATAAGCGTCCTTCAGATCTATCGTGACAAACCAGTCCTCGGACCTGATCTGTGATACGATCTGTTTGAGAGTGAGCATTTTGAAGCTGAGTCTCCCGACCGTCTGATTCAACAGACGTAGGTCTAAAATAGGACGCAACCCCCCATCCTTCTTGGGAACAACGAAGTACCGGCTGTACCAGCCCGACTCCCTGCTGAGAGGAAGAACTCGTTCTATAGCCCCTTTTAGCAGGAGAGTCTGTACCTCCTGCTCCAGTACCAGAGCCTGCTCTGGGCCCACCACTGTGGGCAGGTCCCCATTGAAACGAGGCGGATGCGTCCTGAACTGGATGGCATACCCGCTCTCGATTACCGCAGGACCCACTGAGATATATTCGGCAGGGTCTTCCACTCTGCCATAAAATCTACTAGGGGTACCAGCCTCTCGAGGCTGGCCTCTGGAGTAACAGGTACTGCAGACACAGTGCCCTGTAACAGCGCACTGGCAGGGAACAACTGGTCCGACAGTTCTGGGCCCCTCCTCGGAGGAGGCGAGCGCCCCTCTGGAAAACGCTCGCCTAGGCCACCCCGCTGAGGGCACCAGGAGGAGCCCACTACTCCCCTGATGGGGACCACCCCCCGCGGTTTGACCCCCTGTCAGGGTCTATTAGACAAAGCCTTCTTGGGTGTAGCGACAGGCCTCGGAACTGTCCTACCCCTCGAAGGCCCCGCCTGTGAGCGTCGCCCCCCGGCCCACTCATCGTGTGGGGGCGCCCGAGTAGCGACACTCACTCTCTGCTGCGCCGTGCTCGGTGCCGGGCGGGGCTGCCCCCATCCGACAGCCCCCGCGACGCGGCTACGACGGGGGAGAAATTTCTGGAAGGCAGCCGCCTGCCTTCTCTCCTCCTGAAACCTCTCAACGACCGAGCCAATAGCCGTCGGGGGAAAGAGGCGCGCCCAGAAGGAAGGCTTTCTCCCTATCTCTCATATCAGAGAGGCTTAGCCAGAGATGCCTCTCCGTTGCCACCAAGGCTGCCATAGCACGGCCCACTGATTTGGCCGTCTCCTTAGTGGCACGAAGTGACAAATCCGCCGCCTGACGAAGTTCTCGAACATCATCAGGGCTTACAGTCTCCCCCTGAGCCCCGTCGCTAAGCAGCTCTGCCTGATATGCCTGTAGAATAGACATAGTATGCAGGCAGGAAGCTGCCTGACCCGCCGCCGAATAAGCTTTGCCCACCAGCGCTGAAGTAGTCTTCAACGCCTTGGAGGGCAATGCCGGTGTCCTCAGAGACGATGCCGCGGGAGATAAATGGCTCGCCAGTATCTCCTCCGCGACCGGCATCGGTCCGTACCCATGAACATTAGCCTCGGCAACATTAGAGTACATATGAGTCCTTTTTCCAGGACCTCGACACCTCAGCGTGGAGGTCCGGGAAGAAAGGCAAACACCGGCGAGGAGGTAAAGCACCGGAGGGCAAGAATCGTTCATTCAACTTACTGGTTGAAGCAGACTACTGCCTGTCAGCCGGCCACTCGATGTTGAGCTTTCCCACAGCTCGGGTGAGTACCTCCAGCAGCTCCTTGTTCGCGGGTGACTGAACCAACAATTCAGCCTCCGCCTCGAGGTTTTCAACCTCCATTTCCTCAGAACTGGACGGCTGAGAAAAAGGTGCCTCACCCAGGGCGGAAGAAACCCGCGCGGGTGCTTCCGAACCCCGAGCTGAGGCACTGGCTCTAGCAGACGAGGACCGAGAAAATGCAGAAGCCGTCTCGGAACCGCATGCTAGATCCGCTTGCGAACCCCATGACGTCAGTCGGCGCCGTGCCTCGGCAGCGGTGGGACCTGAACCGCGGGGAACGCGAACCGAGCCGCTTTCCTGAAAAAGCGCCAGGCGAGAGCGCAGTGTACGAATGGCGAGACGGTCGAAATGCTTACAGCCAGCCTCTTCCAAGGCTAGCCGAGCATGCTCCTCTCCCAAACAAACTACGCACAGAACATGTGTGTCCCGGCCCGTGAGAAAGCGGTTGCAGGGAGAAGCACACTGTCTGAAACGCCGCTCGGTTGCCATAATCGCGGTGAGCTCTTGTACATAAATGCAAAGAAAATTTCTGAATTAACAACGTAATAGCAGAAACCCGCGAGGACTGTCACAACATGCACTTGCTGAAGCAACAAAAAACTGAAGGTGCCGGTAGTTAGGGATGCTTTTATGACTTCCTGGTCGCGACGTCACCCGTCTGTGACATTCCGTCACGCCATTGGACTGATTACACATGTGCTTCATGACGCACTCACGCAGAGCATTCCCATAGCGTTTTCAGGCAGCTCGAAGTTCCCTGATAGGGAACAAATGCTTAAACCAACACATATAGAGTAGACAGTATAGAGGATCAGACGCCTAAAGAACAAATTACTTCTGTAGTTCAGAAGTGGAAATACTTCTGCAATAAGTGAACAGGCAAAAATATGTAATATTTAGCAGCGTCAGTAGTGGTTGCAAAATACAAATAAAAAGCATGCATGGATTTAATTATTCGTTCTGTGAACGCTTTGTCAGGGGAAGGGCGAACAACATAAAAATGACATAAAAAAGAAGTGGTTTGACATGAAGTTTGAGGCAAAAAAAGTATTGCCAAACACAAACGAGAGATGACCACAGGGGGAAAGGGTTGCACTGTCCTTACTGAGCTGTACCGGGGCATCGGGGACATAATCGGAATAAGAGCTGCAGATCTTTGCCCGAACCCGACCGAACCTGACCCCCGACGTGAAACGCAGGCAGGACTGTGGCCCATAAATTTGGTTGCACCGGCCAAAAGATTAAAATCTCACTTTTAATGAAAAAAAACGAGCCGGTTATGCCGAATGCAAAAAAATTGACAGTCTCTTAAAATATGACAGCAAAAAGACCGGGTTTGGCCTTCGGGCTTTTAAAAACTGTCCGGCTCAGGTCGGGCTCGGGCCGAATTCTGTCGGGCCGGGTCGGGTCTCATTACAGCTCTAATCGGAATGACCGCAATCCCTCCAAGAGTGTATGGTTGCAGCCCATACCCGTCTCAATCTCGGGGGTGCCATCTACAGAAAAGCGTTAAATATATGCAAATATTTGAAATATTTGAATATTATTTATAATGTTATTCTTCATAATATTTAAATCAATGTACAATTGATGAAAACGCAGAGACTATAATGATTTGTCACACAAATGTCAGCGCGCAAATCTGCGTAAGAGTGCTTTTCACTGTGCGTAGATTCTGTTCTTTCCTAAGAACAAACTCCAGATAAGTAAACATTGGTGAATGTCAAAATCTTTGTGGAAACTGCGTAAGTGGGTCTTAAGAACGAATTTCTTCTTAAGAACGGTTGAAGAATATGGCCCTTTGTTTCAAATGGATAATATACATACCACATTATTTCAAATGTGTTTGTACATTCTGTGTGACATCTAAGTCGTGATTTTGCTTGCAAATGTAATGTCCATACTGCTGAAATCTGAAGAGCAGGAATGGGAGTGGTGAAAAATAATGATAAAGACCAAAGACTACAATGAGCAATAACTCTGATCCATCTTGCTTTTTATTAATGCTAAATATTTAATGTGCTATTCCACCACACTCTACGGGGTGTACAAACTAATGTTAGTTTGAGTAGAATATTGATCTATTTTCTCTATTGACTGGTTTCATCAAAAAAGATCCAGAGGTGGTTCCCAAATTATAGGTCATTGGTGGTTCTGGAAGCATCAGTTTTGTTAAGTTGGTTGGTCACAAGAATATACATATTATCTGTAAGTGAAAATACATTAGGAAGCCACTGCTGTAACGTCTTAAACTTAAGAAGAATATAATACTGTAGCACAAGGGGACAGACAAATGGGGGAAATACAAATCACGCACTAAATGTTGCATGAGGATCTATAATAGCAATGCTTAAACTGATGTATTGCTTTAAAGCTGCACTTAGTAGGATTTTTTAATTGAAGATAATATGTTTATTCTTTAAAAACATGGCGTCTAACTCAAATGAGGCTCTGGGAGAGATGGTTAGCACCACAGACAGCTTCTCTAGAATCCCACAGATTATTTTTACAACCTCGGGTTGTAACGATACAGCCAATACTGTTCTGGCAAATGCTTAGGCAATTGGTTTTGACGAGACAGGTCTTGGCTCAGTTTGTAAACATGCATACAACCAGGAGGTAGCAAGTCTGCAATAAGAAGCTACAATAGTAGCTATAGATGACAACTACATGACCATTCCTCTGTTGCCCACAACAATATACACATCGAAAGCTGCAAAGTGAAGAAATATTTTGGAGAGCACTTCATAAAAAAGAGCTGGATTAAGGAAGAGCAAACACTTAACATGAACTCTGATTTAGCACTTTTTTGATTTATTTACATTATCATATTGTTTTGCTTTGTATTTTAATAGTGAACTATAAGTAGCTGAGCTAAAGCTAGCTTGGCTACTTAACTTAATGAGAATTGATTAGTTAGACATAGATTTAGCAATCTCTTTAGGTGCCAATAAAAATATTTTGTGAATTAAACAGATAGTTTAGCTTGATATGGTGCTACATTAGCCATCTATTGCTCCCAATAAAAGCAGCTTGGCTAGCTATCGTTAAGGAATTGTAAAGGATATACTAAATTTACACAATAATATATACAAAGCTTCATTGTTTATCTAGCTGGCATGTAACAGATATGTATAATTTGATTTGCAGTTATGAGAAAGACCTAACATTGTCTACCACAAGGAAGCACGTTTGCCTGCCCCAACGTTATCTAGTATTGGTGTGGAGTCACTTTCCAACCCGATTTAGATCAATTATACATTTGTCTAAAGAAACACATAGAACTAGCTAACGTTCCTTACCCATGTTGTTGCCATTGCATTATTTAGAAGTTGGCTCTATGTCTGAAAATTGCATCAGATCGCCTGCATTTGAATTCATATAACTTGGATAGAGAAACCCAGCTGTCAATCAAACTCTCTCTGAGGGCAGAGGAGCAGTATACCTTAGACTTGGGGACCCTGTTTATCACATTTGAATAATTTAAAAATCCTACAAAATCCTATCTAGTGCAGCTTTAAATAAAAAAGGAAATCCTAGGTGTCCAAGACGGGTACAGAATGTTCCGAGGAACTGAAAGCAGTGAATGATAATGTCATAATTTTCTTTTTCACAAAAGGGATAAGTTAAATGAAGTAGGCTACAAGTAAATAGAATACACACACATGAGCAGTATTTAGCCAGATTGGACACTGACCTGCACACAAAGTCAGCCCAGCATATACGCATCTGGGAGAGGCAGCTGGGTTTTTCAGAGCCCTCATACGAGCACCCGGGAACAATGGTTTGCCGCCGCCGCTCGGCGCATGCCGTGTCCATGCAGGGGCAGAACAGCAGCTCGTGCGTGTAGTCTGGAGGGACACGGTCAAAGAACCTGCGGAGCGCCTTATTACACTTGGCCTGGTTGCAGAGGCCAGACCTGGCAGAGGGCTTGATGCAGGCTGACACGTACTCCGTGCGGAGCTTCTGGCACAGGTCATCAACATTACATGCTTTGGCTGCATCCAGACAGCGATTCACCGTCACCATGCCGGCATCAGAGTCTGTCGGCACGAGACGAAGGAAGGATGATGGTCTTAGAACTAATGATTAATACTTTCTGTAAAACCATAAATGATGCAGGTTAAAACAACAGACAGATGATCAAGTTCATTTGTCGCTGTATGGATCAATGGTATTTCTTCTTTGAATGCTTTGGATTTTTCTCCTCACATCGTAGATAGCAGTTGTATATAAACATGTTTCCGGAGTGCTACAGGGACTGCAGAATTTAGTTATAACTGTGCATTTCACTTGATTGCTCAGTGGTAGCCTAAATTTAACACACCTGTTCTTACAGGTTTGTTTAATCAAAAACATAAAGGGCCAGTGGCACTCTACAGCAGGGTTGGCTAGCTCTGCTGTACAAGCATCACCTCAGCAAAAAACACAAAAGATGAAGCATGTATTAATGAATGTGAAAAGAATGGATCTGAGTGATCTAAGAGTGGATGGTAACAGTCAGTGAATCAACTCATGTAGTCATGCCTGAGTCTCAAGGAAATGGGCATTTAAAAGTTTATTTTGCATATGATTGCATATCTTTCTACTCTTACAACAAGGAGATTTTAAATCTGATATTAATAAATTCATTTTGAGGAGATACATATTATCAATAAAGCTTGATGTATTCAGACTCATTCACTATTAACTACGCCTCCAGGACAAAATGTGGATTCTTCTATGCCTAAGGCAACGTCCCAGATGGACCTAGAAGATACAAGACTGGTTCTTTTAAACATGAAACCCCAGGTTCATGGTCAGAAAGTGATGATCAGAATTAACCACCATCTTACCGGCGGTGATGGAGGCCAGACGAACATAGTCGTAATCTCTCTCCACATATTCATAGGGGTAGCTCTCTACCAGCTTGAGTCCTGAGAGAATGGGAACATAAGCCATTTTATTACAAGATAAGACCACATTTTGCTGTTATTTTTCTACACCTCCTAGGGTCCATCCAATACACATTATCGTTTGGAGATATCTAATGAACAGCACATTGTTCAATATCTTGCAGTTATGTTATACGTCACTTGCAGGTTAATCAAGTAAATAGACACCTTATCTTTTATTATAGTGATTGACTTTCTCACCATGTATGACAGACTGATGGAGGCTCCAGTAGATTGCCAGGCAGTTCTTCTCCTTCTTCATGCCACGTTTGCACTGGCAACCATGCAGGGGACTGGAGAGCAGGGCTGAGACTGCGTTGGCACATTGGCTCCTGGCCCCTGGCCCTAGCTTCATGCTGCCATCGCCTGCTACACACTGGCGTAATGTACGTAGACGTGGGCTGCAGTTCTCATCACTGGAGCATGAGTCCCCCGCTACCAGACAATCCATCCCAGCAAAGAGAGCTTCCTGCAGGGCTGCAAGTTGTGAGAAGTATGAAAGATGTGTGGAGGGTTGGTGGGGTGTTGGAATGGCCGGGGAAGAGGAGGAGGAGACATGGAGAGGAGAAGAAGAGGAGTGAAGAAAGAGAGGGGGATAGATGGGAGTTAGGATGTGCTTAATAAATATAGGAAGAAAAGCCGTTGACCTGAAGATGACTTGCTCAATGGGAGATTATAATTATAGTTTAGAAGATTATTTTAGGTGACAGTTTCAATTTCTGAATAGCAAATGTATCATTATTCATCTCACCTTAAGAATCCCCAAGAAACATATCTTATGATCTAGCAGAATCGAAATAAATTAAAAGCATGAGCCATAAGTGCAATATATTGATGACAGTTCAGAAACAGGAGTGAAGAAGTGTTCAGGCTTTAGTAAATGTTGGTCTCTAGTTCACCAGGAACTGATTTATCTTTTGAACAATGTAGCCTAGCTTAGTATGAATATCTGTAACCTATGCCCCAGGCTATTGTGCACAGCACAGTAAAATGACCTGGTACAGCTTACATTCTATGTTGGTTTAGTGAGAGGGACGTATGGTTTTTGGGAACATTTCATTTAGGCAATTAATAACAATGAATAACCCCTAACTGCGTTGGGGTAGAGGTTACATAATTGCAAACGTTTCTAAATTGAAATGTAAACCACAGCAGACTGGGACACAATTGTGGACATACAGAGCAGGGTGGAGTAATATTTAGTAATAGATCAGGTGATTTACGCTAGAATTTGTATAGGCCAAATTACAAACCCATCTGCCCTGAATTTTGGGAGGATTGTCTGAAAACGTCTGTACACAATATCTATAATACAATCATTCTGCTACAGTGTTATGAAACATTATCCGTCAAAATATCTGTAATACAATCACTCTAAGCTACAGTGTTATGAAACATTATCTGTACCTAACTTGAGGGTTTTTGGATTGTTCTATTGAAAGCATTCAGATATAAAGACTGAAGTAGCCCTATGTTTGTCTCAGCAATGGAAGGAATATGCCAAGTTCATTTATAACTGTCTAACTGTCTCAACACAGTGACATGACAACAGTCTTGTGTCTTCTAAATCTGATGTTTCTGTGGAAAGATTAGGACGGACCAACCGCATTTGACCCGTCACTGGGCAGTGGTACGCTTATCAAATGAAACACGGTTCGCATTATTTATACCACGCTCCTTCATTACCTCTATTTTCCATGCTACATTACATTACGCTTCTCATATTACTAGGTCTATCTATTTTATTTCTCTATTTTAAGAGTGCATAACCGTTCTGTATGCATGGGGGGGAGGTTTTTTATGATAGTGGAGTGAAGGGTTGTCATTAATGATGTCTTCACAAAATGTAGTGAAGTATGGGAGTCCCGCTGAGTGTACCAAGATAAGGATGAGATGACCACGCTGGTTTAGGGAATTTACAGAAACATCAAGCGGTCTTAAGGAAAGACGAAGACTGAACTACATGGACAGAGAACCGTCATGAAATAGTTATGTGAGTTCATTACAGCTACAAACATTAGGATACAGGCTAAATGTGTTCTGTTGTTATAAATAGTTATGTGAGTTCATTACAGCTACAAACATTAGGATACAGGCTAAATGTGTTCTGTTGTTATAAATAGTTATGTGAGTTCATTACAGCTACAAACATTAGGATACAGGCTAAATGTGTTCTGTTGTTATAAATAGTTATGTGAGTTCATTACAGCTACAAACATTAGGATACAGGCTAAATGTGTTCTGTTGTTATAAATAGTTATGTGAGTTCATTACAGCTACAAACATTAGGATACAGGCTAAATGTGTTCTGTTGTTATAAATAGTTATGTGAGTTCATTACAGCTACAAACATTAGGATACAGGCTAAATGTGTTCTGTTGTTATAAATAGTTATGTGAGTTCATTACAGCTACAAACATTAGGATACAGGCTAAATGTGTTCTGTTGTTATAAATAGTTATGTGAGTTCATTACAGCTACAAACATTAGGATACATGGGTTGTAACCAAGTGGCAACCTTCCGGTCTCTCTCCTGAAACCAATAAGGAAGTGAGTTCAACTGCAATTCATTGACTGGCCGCTTGAGGCTGGCTGCAGAAGTGAGTCAAATCTGTATCTCCCCCATGTTAAAATGATAAACTTTACAGCAGAAAAAAACATGTTTACAGCCTGGTTCTCTATTTGGCTTTGGTCTATACAGCTAATTTTGCCCTTTATAACAACTGTGAGGAGGGTGAATTTTTTTATAACTCATCCGTTTAGTTGATTAATATTTAAAGTTCTGCATAATTAAGGGTGTGTCCAGCGGATTCCCGCATTACCGGATGCCTGCATTTTCATAAATAGCGTAACATTTATTAACACTGACTATATTTGGAAGTATTTTTTGACATGTCCTCAAAGATATGTGTAAGAAATTAGCCTATAATTACTCAGTAAACAGCAGGCTCCTCAGCTCCATCCACGTACCGCCTCTTTGACTATTTTCGTTTATCCGGGAGTGACGTGCTGCCAAGATGGCGACGGTCGGCGACGCCCACTTTAGGCTTCAAAAACGGTCTTCAGAAACCTACGGGTGACGTCACGGATACTACGTCCATATCTTTATACAGTCTATGGTTGTTACTCACACACCAATAGGACTTGAGTTGTTACTCACACACCAATAGGACTTTAGTTGTTACTCACACACCAATAGGACTTTAGTTGTTACTCACACACCAATAGGACTTTAGTTGTTACTCACACACCAATAGGACTTTAGTTGTTACTCACACACCAATAGGACTTTATTTGTTACTCACACACCAACAGGACTTAAGTTGTTACTCACACACCAATAAGACTTAATTTGTTACTCACACACCAATATGACTTAAGTTGTTACTCACACAACAATAGGACTTAAGTTGTTACTTACACACCAATAGGACTTAAGTTGTTACTCACACACCAATATGACTTAAGTTGTTTCTCACACACCAATAGGACTTTGTTGTTGCTCACATTTTTTAGCATTTGGTTCAAGTATTTAAAAAGGCATTAACCGTATCCCCTAAGAATATTTACCCCTATCAGGGTAGGTTCCAGCAATGGAGACATGTCAAAATAAGGAACCAGTATAAAATGGAAACCCATCCATCACAGTAGAAGACCACGATTGGCTGACCAAGTGGGGCGGGGGAAAAATGGCAGATCCTGATGTCTGACAAAAGGTACCGTCAAAAATATACCTGCATATATTGCTTACCTCATAAAATTATGATCACACAAATGACAAGGCATTGTTTTTCATTTATTTATCACATTTAGATTGTATTATGACAGTCCTTTCAAATGAGTCTATATTCTTACAAGAGTCTTCAAGCAGCCTAAACAAAACTGCCACTGTGGTTACAATAATAACCACCTGATGGCCACAATGCCCACTGTTAAATTCAGAACCTACTTGTAAAAATGAAATATTGAACGATAAATGTATTTATTTAATAGATAGCAAAATCAACCAACAAACATTTAACTATTCTCATAGCATGCCTAATAAATTACCCCCCCAAAAATGATAGAAATATATTACCTAGATTTTAAAGTTATCTCTAAAGCCCATCCATAACACGACACAAATCTGTTACGGTAGCAAATGACTAGCTTTTTCCTATCATGGCTAGCTTGAATGCACTTTTCTTTGAGTGATTGACTAGGAAGTTAAAGGCCCATCTAACTGTGCCACAGTTTGGTACAATTGAGTATATAGGTCCCCTGTGTTTGGTCATGTCTTTGTGTGGAATTGTTACATGTTACATTTCATTTGTGAGCTGCTGCTATATTTACCCTGAGGAAATGTTATTCTGCTCTGTGTCGCTCAGTTTCTTATTTTGATAATAATTACTTAGTACCTGTGTGTACAATTGAACTCTGAAATTCAGTTAGCGGCTACTGGCTTCGTCCTTCCACACTACGCATCTCACTGACAGCGTGACACCGAGCCATACGTTCAGTTAGTGGCTACTGGCTCTGTCCTTCCACACTACGCATCTCACTGACAGCGTGACACCGAGCCACCATAAGTTCAGTTAGCGGGTACTGGCTTCGTCCTTCCAGACTACACATCTCACTGACAGCGTGACACCGAGCCATAAGTTCAGTTAGTGGCTACTGGCTCCGTCCTTCCACACTACGCATCTCACTGACAGTGTGACAGCAAGCCATAAGTTCAGTTAGCGGCTACTGGCTCCATCATCCACACTACGCATCTCACTGACAGCGTGACACCGAGCCATACGTTCAGTTAGCGGCTACTGGCTCCGTCCTTCCACACTACGCATCTCACTGACAGCGTGACACTGAGCCATAAACGGTACAAGGGGTTCAGATCTCTACACACATACCTGTTGTTTACCTGCTGTTAACCTGCTGAACTCTGAAACCCTTTGGTGTCCTTGCCCTGCACACTGCTACCTTATTTATTTTACCTGCCATTTGCACAATGCTTACTGTTTGTCATATCCATTTGCACAGATCTGTTGTGCTTGTACTGACCTCTGCACATTTGGAATTTACTACATTGTTGAACTGAACACCTGCACATTTCCTCATCCATGTCAATTGCACATCCTTACATTGTACGGCATCTCATTTTACTCATACATTGGCACTGCCCTGCATATTATTTTTGCACTTCTGATTGGATGCAAACTGCTTTTCATTGTACTGTACTTGTACTGTTCAAAGACAATAAATGTCACAAATCCTAGTCCAGCACTGGTGCTTAAGTGTCAGGCTGGCTTTGCTGCCATGGTGGCAGGACCGGCTGGTAACCTAGCACACATTGAAAAGGAGACATATTAGTGGAGGAGTGGCGGAGTGAATTCTGGGCGTACTCAGCCCATGGTAGAAACTCCAACCACTCCTCCGGCCGATCCTGGCAGTACAACCTGGTCCCCGGTCAGACACAATATCCTCCGGCACCCGTAGTGCCGGAAGAAATTAGTAAACAGGGACTTCGGGAGAAACGCGGTCTGCAGGGACTTCGGGAGACCTGCCAGGGGCAGAAAGCAGTAGGCCTTTGAAAAATGATCCACAACGACCAGGACTGTGCTGTTGCCTTGAGAGAGAGGGAGATCAGTCAAAAAATAGGTATGACCATGGTCGTTGTGGAACGAGCAAAGGTTGTAACTTACCCACCGCAAGGTGTCTAGGTGCCTTCAGTGTTGGTCATCTTACTTAAAAAAAGTAATTAGTTACAGTTACAAATTACTTCTCAAAAAGTAATTGAGTTAGTAACTCAGTTGCCACATTGTAAAAGTAATTAGTTACTCAGCAAAGTAACTGACATTATTTTGTTTATGTTCTAAACGCAATTACGTTTTATAACATTTAACGTCAAAGATGTTTATATTAACTTATTGAAGAATAAAACACTATATACAGTATTTTAGAACATTTGGTATTTATTTGAACTCAATAGATTGCAGCTGCCATATGATATGCATATGATAAAAACATAAATAAATATTGAAAATAAAATTCAAGTGCAAATTTAAGACACAAAAACCTGGGTAAAAAGAAACAAAGGAAAATCTTTGCTTGAGGCAGACGTGGATAACGTCTTTTTTTCCTGGGCAATGTGGGCATAGCGTGCATGTAACATACACATTCTTCCTTTGACTTCAATGAGCGAGAAGTAGTGCCGGTACTTCCAGTTTGACACCGCTATTTTTGAACTTCCCCGGGTCGTCGCCATTGTCGCTGACGCTGTCTTGTTTAGTGGTAGTCAGAGTGTGTGCAGCGAGACAGCGTGAGCAAGGCACCGCCCACCCAGCCAATCATCATCGCATTTGCAACGGCGTCATCATCCCCACCCCAGCTGCAGTTGTTGTGTAGCCAAAGCATGACACCTCGCGCTTCATTCAACCAAATTGTAGTAACGCGAAACTTTCAATCTCAGTAAAGATAATGGCGTTGTAACGATGGAAACAGTAATTAATTAGATTACTCCGTTACTGAAAACGTAACTCCGTCAGTAACGCCGTTATACTTAAACGCCGGTACTCCCAACACTGGGTGCCTTACTCTGGGTGCACACAAAACATGGTCCTTCGGGCCAATGTGTCTACTCAGTCAGGGCTTTGACTACAGCTAATATCCTATCGCCTACTTCGTAGTTTGGCTTTGCCGGTTAGAGTTTCCGCGAGTAGAATGCACAAGGGCGTTGAAAACTGTTTTTTTAACATACTGAACATGCTCTCTGCCTCGATTGACCAGCGAATGCGAGACGGCCCTCCCTTCAACAGAGAAGTAATAGGTGCTGCTTGGTGACCAAAACTCTGGATTAACCTACGGTAGTAATTGGCAAAATCAACAAATCCGCTGCACCGCCTATACAGTGGTGGGTGTAGACCAATTACGCACGGCAGCCATGCGATCGACTTCCACCTCCCATCTCTGTGAACAAGGGTGACATGTTCAGCGCGCGTAGTCGAATACACCAGGATGTCATCAATGTACACCACCACACCGTGGCCAAGCATGTCCCTAAAGACATTCATTAACCAATATATCACCACTAGGTACTCATTGTGCCTTGCATAACCACACCCAAACCCAACGGCCTACTGTCTAAGACCATAATGGGTTGAGGACAGGTCAACGGCACCAGAGGAACACGCAGTTGGCGTGCAAACTGGAATGTGTGAAGAAATCAGGGAAAACCACAGAAAACAGTGGTGTGGGCGGAGGTGTGAGACTTTGTGCCCTCTGCTTTGTCCTGTCGCTGGTAGCAGTGGGAGGCGGAGTGCCCTATCCTGCCATAATAAGTTTTGCCGATCAGAGGGCTCTGTGTTAAACTGGAGGATAAAACCCTGGCAACGAGCTGCCGTCCTGTCATACGCCCTGGGCAGATTAAAATGGAGCACCCGGTGGAGGGGAGCTTGGCAGTGATACTGCTTCCGGCCTCACAGGCTTGGGGATCCTGGTCTCCAGGCGGTGCATGGTCTGGACCATGGTGTTCATATCATATCAGCATGCTGTTTAAGCTGACCGGTGACCTCTGGCTTCATGCTTCCATCTTTTAGATTGGTGTAGAATTCTGTCGCAAATCCTTGGTGTGAAGTCGGAAAGACGGAGTCAGGTACAAGATCAGCTAGCGGCTGGTTGTTTAACCCCAACACTCAATATAAATGTACCCACTTGTACATACACACATTTACAAAAAGCGACACAACACATATAATAAACTTCTTCACACAAGAAGGCGTGTTAATTTCTCAAGCAGATCAAACAATAGGACGAGTATCACACAAAGACATGACCAAACACAGGGAACCTATTTACTCTACTAATGAGGGAATGGACACCAGGTGTGTGTAATGATGAGACATGACCAAACACAGGGAACCTATATACTCTAATAATGAGGGAATGGACACCAGGTGTGTGTAATGATAAGACATGACCAAACACAGGGAACCTATTTACTCTACTAATGAGGGAATGGACACCAGGTGTGTGTAATGATGAGACATGACCAAACACAGGGAACCTATATACTCTAATAATGAGGGAATGGACACCAGGTGTGTGTAATGATAAGACATGACCAAACACAGGGAACCTATTTACTCTACTAATGAGGGAATGGACACCAGGTGTGTGTAATGATGAGACATGACCAAACACAGGGAACCTATATACTCTAATAATGAGGGAATGGACACCAGGTGTGTGTAATGATAAGACATGACCAAACACAGGGAACCTATATACTCTAATAATGAGGGAATGGACACCAGGTGTGTATAATGATGAGACATGACCAAACACAGGGAACCTATATACTCTACTAATGAGGGAATGGACACCAGGTGTGTGTAATGATAAGACATGACCAAACACAGGGAACCTATATACTCTAATAATGAGGGAATGGACACCAGGTGTGTGTAATGATAAGACATGACCAAACACAGGGAACCTATATACTCTACTAATGAGGGAATGGGCACCAGGTGTGTGTAATGATAAGACATGACCAAACACAGGGAACCTACATACTCTACTAATGAGGGAATGGACACCAGGTTTGCGTAATGACGAGACAAGACAATGATGTGATGGGCGGGACAGTGGCGCTAGAAGATCGGTGAGGACGAACAAGGAGGGAGCTGTGACTATATAGTCATATCTAATTAATCAAATACAATTATGTGAAAGTTTGCACCTGTGATACAAAACATTATGACCACTGGCCTAATATGGAGTTGGCCTTCCAACTCCATATTAGCCCACCAAAACAGCACTGACCCACTTAGGCATGGAGTTTACCAGATAACACGACTCATTGGACAAAGTTACCTCCTTTCACACCTCCAGGATCCAGTTGCAATGCTCACATAGTCTTGCTGCCATGCTTGCAGACATGCTGGCGCTTTTGACATAGCCAGAAAACATCATGGGCAGTGTGACCGGTCTGCAGCTACGTAGCCCAATTACAACAGGGTGCGATTCACTGTGTGTTATGAGACACATTCCTCACACAACCATCATACCAATGTTCTGTCACTTGTGCCACAGCAGACCTTTTATCAGTTCTGAGCAGGCGTGATAACCTTCTGATGATAACGTGATAACCTTCTGATGATAACGTGATAACCTTCTGATGATAACGTGATAACATTCTGATGATAACGCGATAACCTTCTGATGATAACGCGATAACCTTCTGATGATAACGTGATAACCTGCTGATGATAACGTGATAACCTTCTGATGATAACGTGATAACCTTCTGATGGTAACGTGATAACCTTCTGATGGGGTACTCACTACTGCTGACCAGGACCACTGTGGGTAGGTACTCACTACTGCTGACCAGGACCACTGTGGGTAGGTACTCACCACTGCTGACCAGGACCACTGTGGGTAGGTACTCACTACTGCTGACCAGGACCACTGTGGGTAGGTACTCACCACTGCTGACCAGGACCACTGTGGGTAGGTACTCACCACTACTGACCAGGACCACTGTGGGTAGGTACAGACCACTGCTGAACAGGACCACTGTGGGTAGGTACTCACTACTACTGACCAGGACCACTGTGGGTAGGTACTCACTACTGCTGACCAGGACCACTGTGGGTAGGTACTCACCACTACTGACCAGGACCACTGTGGGTAGGTACTCACCACTGCTGACCAGGACCACTGTGGGTAGGTACTCACCACTACTGACCAGGACCACTGTGGGTAGGTACTCACTACTACTGACCAGGACCACTGTGGGTAGGTACTCACTACTGCTGACCAGGACCACTGTGGGTAGGTACTCACTACTGACCAGGACCACTGTGGGTAGGTACTCACTACTGTTGACCAGGACCACTGTGGGTAGGTACTCACTACTGTTGACCAGGACCACTGTGGGTAGGTACTCACTACTGACCAGGACCACTGTGGGTAGGTACTCACTACTGCTGACCAGGACCACTGTGGGTAGGTACTCACTACTGCTGACCAGGACCACTGTGGGTAGGTACTCACTACTGCTGACCAGGACCACTGTGGGTAGGTACTCACTACTGCTGACCAGGACCACTGTGGGTAGGTACTCACTACTGACCAGGACCACTGTGGGTAGGTACTCACCACTACTGACCAGGACCACTGTCGGTAGGAACTCACTACTGCTGACCAGGACCACTGTGGGTAGGTACTCGCTACTGCTGACCAGGACCACTGTGGTTAGGTACTCGCTACTGCTGACCAGGACCACTGTGGGTAGGTACTCACTACTGCTGACCAGGACCACTGTGGGTAGGTACTCACTACTGCTGACCAGGACCACTGTGGGTAGGTACTCACCACTGCTGACCAGGACCACTGTGGGTAGGTACTCACTACTGCTGACCAGGACCACTGTGGGTAGGTACTCACCACTACTGACCAGGACCACTGTGGGTAGGTACTCACCACTGCTGACCAGGACCACTGTGGGTAGGTACTCACCACTGCTGACCAGGACCACTGTGGGTAGGTACTCACTACTACTGACCAGGACCACTGTGGGTAGGTACTCACCACTGCTGACCAGGACCACTGTCTGTAGTTACTCACCACTGCTGACCAGGACCACTGTCAGTAGGTACTCACCACTGCTGACCAGGACCACTGTGGGTAGGTACTCACCACCACTGACCAGGCCCACTGTCCGTAGGTACTCACCACTACTGACCAGGACCACTGTGGGTAGGTACTCACCACTACTGACCAGGACCACTGTGGGTAGGTACTCACCACTACTGACCAGGACCACTGTCCGTAGGTACTCACCACTGCTGACCAGGACCACTGTGGGTAGGTACTCACCACTGCTGACCAGGACCACTGTCAGTAGGTACTCACCACTGCTGACCAGGACCACTGTGGGTAGGTACTCACCACTGGTGACCAGGACCACTGTGGGTAGGTACTCACCACTGCTGACCAGGACCACTGTCAGTAGGTACTCACCACTGCTGACCAGGACCACTGTGGGTAGGTACTCACCACTGCTGACCAGGACCACCCCACAGGCTTTGCCATTCAAAAAATGTATTGTGCAAATGGCAGATCAAGTAAATAGGTTAGCACTGTGTATGCAAGAGGTAGCAATGGGGGTACAACAGTATGCATTGTGCGAGTTGCAGATAAAGGTGGTTTGTGCATGCAAGGTTACCGAAGGGTGTCAGAGTTCCCAATCTTCTAGCCGTAATAGCAATTTCACCCTCATCAAAGTTGTTCAGTTCTTTACTTCTGCCCATGTCTCCCTCATCCAACATGTTGAATAAGAGAACGTGTTTAAAAAGCTTGTTCACTAAAATAGCTTTAATTTGTTTCAGTGAAAATATGTGGTTTGGCCATCTGAATTCTGAATTTCTCCAATCAATAATGGTAATTAACATTGAATGTCAAATAATACTCTGGAAAGAAATGTATATGTAGTCAATCAATGATTTGATAGGCTTCTTACTCTGAATACATGTTTCTTGTTATTCCCAGTCGATGTTAAAATTACCAATGGCAATCAATCAATCAATCGAATTTGGTTTATACAGCCCTTTTTACAACAAAGTTGTCACAAAGTGCAATCACATGCCCTGACCCCATTGAATTAAAACTTTCAGTTCTGAGACAGATTATACAAATGCTTTTTGTCTGAATGCTCACAAATACCCACAGAGACACTGTAAACCCCTGGAGATGCCTTCCCAATAGACTGGAAACTGTTATAGCTGCACAGAGACACTGTAAACCCCAGGAGATGCCTTCTCAACAGACTGGAAACTGTTATAGCTGCACAGAGACACTATAAACCCCTGGAGATGCCTTCTCAACAGACTGGAAACTGTTATAGCTGCACAGAGACACTGTAAACCCCTGGAGATGCCTTCCCAATAGACTGGAAACTGTTATAGCTGCACAGAGACACTGTAAACCCCTGGAGATGCCTTCTCAACAGACTGGAAACTGTTATAGCTGCACAGAGACACTGTAAACCCCTGGAGATGCCTTCTCAACAGACTGGAAACTGTTATAGCTGCACAGAGACACTGTAAACCCCTGGAGATGCCTTCCCAATAGACTGGAAACTGTTATAGCTGCACAGAGACACTGTAAACCCCTGGAGATGCCTTCTCAACAGACTGGAAACTGTTGCACAGAGAGATGTGGGATATCCATCAAGCTCTTATAGGTGTGATGGTCCTGTCTCCAGATACTGTTGGCCATGGTGTATGTTTTATATTGGTCATAGTGTATCTTTTGTATTGGTTGTTTAAATCTAAAAGTCAACTTTCTCTAAGATGTACATTTAATTCAAGGTCATGTATCTGAACTAGAAAAAGCAGTATCAGGTCAAATTTCAAAGTGCATCTTCACTTTTTTCCATCTACTGATCATGCTGTATATAGTACGGTGCAATGTGTAATGCACACGTGACATCAGACAGTCATCCACAACAAAACAGAAACAGAGAGGAACTTAAATACAGTGACTAATGAGACGGAATGAGGAGAAGCTGAAAAGTATAATGAAACAAAAGTCTGAGGTTGTAGTTAGAAACACAGGGTTTTGCTATTGTGTTGTAGGTAGAAACACAGGGTTTTGCTATTGTGTTGTAGGTAGAAACACAGGGTTTTGCTATTGTGTTGTAGGTAGAAACACAGGGTTTTGCTATTGTGTTGTAGTTAGAAACACAGGGTTTTGCTATTGTGTTGTAGTTAGAAACACAGGGTTTTGCTATTGTGTTGTAGTTAGAAACACAGGGTTTTGCTATTGTGTTGTAGTTAGAAACACAGGGTTTTGCTATTGTGTTGTAGTTAGAAACACAGGGTTTTGCTATTGTGTTGTAGGTAGAAACACAGGGTTTTGCTATTGTGTTGTAGTTAGAAACACAGGGTTTTGCTATTGGTTTGTAGTTAGAAATACAGGGTTTTGCTATTGTGTTGTCTCCGGACAACAATAAATGTGCATTCTTAATGTTAAGAACCAGGACAAAATCTCAATGTCTGACTAAAATGACATGTCTAACTGCCTATAGCCCAGCAGCTGAACCATGTAAGATCTTATGGTAGATGTCGTTTTAAGGAGACACTGAAAAAGTTGTGGTAAATGTAACATATCAGGGGGGTATTCCACAAAGCAGTTTATGCGACATACCCAGCTAAGTTAACTCAGACTAAATAGATAACCTTCAACTTTCAGTTCCAAAACAGAGGTAACTTTCATGGTATGTAACCTCCAGAGCAGGTTCTGCTCCAGGGTTAGTTTGTTTCTGAGAGCTGACAGAGCATGGTATGCCCTTTAGAATGAGATCCAGTGGATGTGGAAGCACAGATTATATGAGGTATTTCTCGTCGTGAGAGGGTGATAAATAAATAAATGCGTGTAGATGTGTTTTCATATCGGGAATGTTATGGTTTTTGACTTGAATCATCTTTTAAAACCCTAAACATCCAACTTGACACATTGTGCATCAGTGCTAAACACGGAGCACATTTTATGCATCGCCCTTTGTTTCTTTCGCCACTGAGTTTTCTACATAACGTGGGCCAACGAGACGACACGGTGTTAAGAGATGTGATCTGACAAAATCACTTAGCAACAAATGAATTATGCAGAAAGTGAAGTTTTGTTTATTGTTTCATGATATACATAAAATTATACATATCATTATATAATAAATGACAGAATAATCATTAGGCATATATAGTACCCACCTTTACATGTTATTGGTTTATCATTATATAAACCCTAACCCATATACAGTACCCACCTTTACATGTTATTGGTTTATCATTATATAAACCCTAACCCATATACAGTACCCACCTTTACATGTTATTGGTTTATCATTATATAAACCCTAACCCATATACAGTACCCACCTTTACCTGGTATTGGTTTATCATTATATAAACCCTAACCCATATACAGTACCCACCTTTACATGTTATTGGTTTATCATTATATAAACCCTAACCCATATACAGTACCCACCTTTACATGTTATTGGTTTATCATTATATAAACCCTAACCCATATACAGTACCCACCTTTACATGTTATTGGTTTATCATTATATAAACCCTAACCCATATACAGTACCCACCTTTACCTGGTATTGGTTTATCATTATATAAACCCTAACCCATATACAGTACCCACCTTTACATGTTATTGGTTTATCATTATATAAACCCTAACCCATATACAGTACCCACCTTTACATGTTATTGGTT
Organism: Dallia pectoralis; assembly: GCA_029465975.1. Classification (NCBI taxonomy): domain Eukaryota; kingdom Metazoa; phylum Chordata; class Actinopteri; order Esociformes; family Umbridae; genus Dallia; species Dallia pectoralis. Next base: position 1,842,022 of record CM055729.1, read on the forward strand.
TATCATTATATAAACCCTAACCCATATACAGTACCCACCTTTACATGTTATTAGTTTATCATTATATAAACCCTAACCCATATACAGTACCCACCTTTACATGTTATTGGTTTATCATTATATAAACCCTAACCCATATACAGTACCCACCTTTACCTGGTATTGGTTTATCATTATATAAACCCTAACCCATATACAGTACCCACCTTTACATGTTATTGGTTTATCATTATATAAACCCTAACCCATATACAGTACCCACCTTTACATGTTATTGGTTTATCATTATATAAACCCTAACCCATATACAGTACCTACCTTTACATGTTATTGGTTTATCATTATATAAACCTTAACCCATATACAGTACCCACCTTTACATGTTATTAGTTTATCATTATATAAACCCTAACCCATATACAGTACCTACCTTAACATTTTATTGGTTTATCATTATATAAACCCTAACCCATATACAGTACCCACCTTTACATGTTATTGGTTTATCATTATATAAACCCTAACCCATATACAGTACCCACCTTTACATGTTATTGGTTTATCATTATATAAACCCTAACCCATATACAGTACCCACCTTTACATGTTATTGGTTTATCATTATATAAACCCTAACCCATATACAGTACCCACCTTTACATGTTATTGGTTTATCATTATATAAACCCTAACCCATATACAGTACCCACCTTTACATGTTATTAGTTTATCATTATATAAACCCTAACCCATATACAGTACCCACCTTTACATGTTATTAGTTTATCATTATATAAACCCTAACCCATATACAGTACCCACCTTTACATGTTATTGGTTTATCATTATATAAACCCTAACCCATATACAGTACCCACCTTTACATGTTATTGGTTTATCATTATATAAACCCTAACCCATATACAGTACCCACCTTTACCTGGTATTGGTTTATCATTATATAAACCCTAACCCATATACAGTACCCACCTTTACATGTTATTGGTTTATCATTATATAAACCCTAACCCATATACAGTACCCACCTTTACATGTTATTGGTTTATCATTATATAAACCCTAACCCATATACAGTACCCACCTTTACATGTTATTGGTTTATCATTATATAAACCCTAACCCATATACAGTACCCACCTTTACATGTTATTAGTTTATCATTATATAAACCCTAACCCATATACAGTACCTACCTTTACATGTTATTGGTTTATCATTATATAAACCTTAACCCATATACAGTACCCACCTTTACATGTTATTAGTTTATCATTATATAAACCCTAACCCATATACAGTACCTACCTTAACATTTTATTGGTTTATCATTATATAAACCCTAACCCATATACAGTGCCCACCTGGCTCCTCTATTGAATGTTGTAAGGTCCATCTCTGTGTCACTTATTCATATTTGCCTCTGTCAATGGAGCTTATACAGCTATTTTGATGGCAGCTAGGAACATAGAATGACAAATTAAAATAATTGATACAATAATAGTCTGTAATACATAGACCATTCTCTTCTAAAAAGGACAACTGCCTAGAATTTCTTACACAGCCAATTATCTGTGTGGAAGCTGATGGAGCTTCTGTATATATGACTCCTCAGTCATATAGTTGGAACACAAGAACAGTTACAGGGTACAGTTTAGGAAGTGTATCCAATATTACGTTGTTGTATTCTGGTGTTGAATTTTTACTTGGCTGCACGTTCCTTTTGATGCAGAAGTATTACAGCTGATACAATTATAAGCCTATATTATGTTTAGCCAATATGTACAATGTTAAGAAAAAATGATGGACAATGGACGGGCATCTAAATGGATTTAGGTTTAATTAAGCATTGTTATGAAAGAGATATTTTCATACAATGAAAACTGAAAAACTCAAACATTTACACAAACTATTATTCTTAGCCAAAGCAACTCTCTGTCTTTTGCTGAATCAACAGGATTGCGTCTTTTTAATATAACTGGCTTAAATTCTTCATATGCATGATGAAAACAAAGTATTGGAAAGTTGTGAAGCTTTTTTGTGTTGTGACAATAGTGTGGGTCATGAAATCAGTGATCCATTTTCAATGTCTTAACGTATTTACCGTGCCTGCGCGTTAACTCAGAGTATCCAATTGGAGGTTGATTGAACTAACTCATAACCGATATTCTAGAACACGCAAGGTTTGGGTTAATCAACCGAAAGTTCAGGGTATATGTGACAGTAACTTTAACTTGCTTTGTGGAATAACGCCCAGATCAGGCAATAGGTAAAACACGTTTTCTTTTATTATTATTTTTGCATCATCTTTGAAATACAAAAAGAAGGCCATACTTTGAGCTGGGAAGCTGGAGACATGTTGTCCACCAGAGGGCAGCATAATGTTAGAGATGTTATGCTGATGACTTATGTGTCCGCTGCCATGCAAAAAAATCAAAAAAGCGCATTTTTTTTTAAAAGCACACCAATTTACCAACATCTTGGCAATTTTTTACTGCTGCACGGTCAAGAGCATTCTATCCAACTGTGCCAGTTCTAACCAACTGTGCCAGTTCTAACCAACTGTGCCAGGTCTAACCAACTGTGCCAGTTCTAACCAACTGTGCCAGGTCTAACCAACTGTGCCAGTTCTAACCAACTGTGCCAGGTCTAACCAACTGTGCCAGGTCTGGTGCTACGGTTGCTCTGCGGACGACTGGTGGTCCTTGCAGCAGGTGGTGAAAACAACAACAAGCAAAGGCCTCCAGGGACCCCACACAACCGAGCAATAAACTGTTTGCCCCCCAGCCATCAGGCAAGTGTCTACTCACCCACACCAGCAGGCTTAGGAACAGTATATTTCCTACTGCTGTTAACCTACTAAACTCTGAAACCCTTCGGTAACCTTGCATGCACACTGCACTTATTTATTTTATCTGCAACTCGCACAATGCATACTGTTGTACCCCCATTGCTACCTCTTGCGTACACAGTGCTAACCTATTTACTTGATCTGCCATTTGCACAATACATTGTTTGGTCGTGTCTTTGATTGGTATTGTTTCATGTCAGTGCTCCTGTGCCTTTGAGGATGCCATTTGATCCTTTTGGATTTATTCTTTGGATTCTGCGTTGTGTCGCACAGTTTCTTACTTCCACGCTTTTGCTTTGGTGCGTGTCTGCATTAAAACACCACTAAAGCTACTGTTCCTGTTCCTGGCTGCGTCCTTATTACTCACCTAACTCACTCACCACACCTTGTTACAACTGTACTTGTACTGTCCAATGACAATAAAGTAGAATCTAATCAAAGAGAAGAGCATGTTCATGTCATATATCATAAAAAATAAAAACATGACAAAGTACTAGAGCGAGGGGTCTAAATCGGGTCCAAAACTGTCTCAACAGGTTAGTGCTCATGACTATAAGCCATCATTTTTTACAATAAAGGAATGCTAACCACAAACCATTAATTAAACTGACTAATTCAAAACTAAGATATTTCCAGATTGTTATATGCTTACCATCAAAGTGAAAAAAGCTGTATTTTCCCTGCTTCCACGTTCCAATCTACCTGCCAAATATTACATTTGTTGCTTGCATCTACACAATCAGGCCACTACAACTAAATATCATTAATTTAGAACAAGTGAGACTGTTCTTTTCTCAGATAACATCTAGAGAGTCCTGACCCTGTCCATGTTGGTATATAAACTGCACTGATATACTGAAACCATTAGCACAAATTCAAGACCCACAGCCTGATCTCTTCTTACTACTTCTGCAGGCACCATGCTCTTCATATCTATTGACTATCAGTACAATTTTCATTTACTGTATACTAACTATACTAACTTTAACTATTGCCTTAATCTTTACTATCACCAGATAAGAACAGTTTGTTATACATCTCTTTATGGTATTACATTACAAATAGAAATTGGAACTAATAATGTGTAATCCCAATCTAAATGATCACGCTTCTCCACAATCTAATACAATAATCCATGTGAAGATCTGCGCTGTCCAGAACAGCAGTGCATTTGATTGCTTGCCTGGGTGGGTGTGTACGGGTGTGTTATTATGCACAGAATGTGGAAGAGTGACAAGAAGGTAAGGAACACTGGCTCTATTCAAACAAAGTCAGCTAAAGTAATTGCATTGATGGATGTAAGCCTGCGCTGTGTAAGAAAAACCTTGTAATCTCAAAACCAAGCCAACCCCTCTGAAGGACAGATGGTCAGTTGCAAATTTGAGGCAGAACTCCCAGTGCTTTTCTATCGCAACGTGTGTCAGTTTGTGCTGCCTGGGCAGAAGTTGGAATAGAAGCCATACATTATGAATGCAAATGAGACGCTTGATTTGACATTTCCAATAAGCCCCGTCTCAATGTACCAGTGGGTTTAGCCAATTAACCATGTCAGTAATCAATGCCTTTAGAGCCTTGGTTAAGTCCTCAGTTTGCCTGCAACATAAATCATGGGAAGATTAGCCGATCAGTTACCCAGACGCACTCAGTTAATGGCCCAGAGAAGAGATAAAATGGAAAATGAAACCTAATGAACTCTGGTGGAATGCTATGCTTTAACACACCTGCAAAGCAGAAAGTAGTAATATATTGGTGTATTTCTATAAGAAACAGTTTTAATCACTCCTAATTTAAAATGACAGAGCCAGACTTAATCAGTATCAGTTAGTGGTCTCTCTGCACCAGCCAATAGCAAATAGATCCATGGTATGTCACTCATATAATATGCAAATGTCATTACCGATCATATGTCAGGAATAATACCTTTATTACACAAAGATATGTTATTTTATATATGCGACCTGGAAAATTCAGCACGATTACAATAGAAACAGTCAATACCCCTCTGGTATTAATGAGGTCTACAATAATATCAAGGTAACCTGACTACCTCATGAATCATCCTATTGTAGTATTACCCCTCTGGTATTAATGAAGTCTACAATAATATCAAGGTAACCTGACTACCTCATGAATCATGCTATTGTAGTATTACCCCTCTGGTATTAATGAGGTCTACAATAATATCAAGGTAACCTGACTACCTCATGAATCATCCTATTGTAGTATTACCCCTCTGGTATTAATGAGGTCTACAATAATATCAAGGTAACCTGACTACCTCATGAATCATGCTATTGTAGTATTACCCCTCTGGTATTAATGAGGTCTACAATAATATCAAGGTAACCTGACTACCTCATTAATCATGCTATTGTAGTATTACCCCTCTGGTATTAATGTGGTCTACAATAATATCAAGGTAACCTGACTACCTCATGAATCATGCTATTGTAGTATTACCCCTCTGGTATTAATGAGGTCTACAATAATATCAAGGTAACCTGAGTAACTCGTTAATCATCCTATTGTAGTATTACCCCTCTGGTATTAATGAGGTCTACAATAATATCAAGGTAACCTGACTACCTCATGAATCATGCTATTGTAGTATTACCCCTCTGGTATTAATGAGGTCTACAATAATATAAAGGTAACCTGAGTAACTCGTTAATCATCCTATTGTAGTATTACCCCTCTGGTATTAATGAGGTCTACAATAATATCAAGGTAACCTGACTACCTCATGAATCATCCTATTGTAGTATTACCCCTCTGGTATTAATGAGGTCTACAATAATATCAAGGTAACCTGACTACCTCATGAATCATCCTATTGTAGTATTACCCCTCTGGTATTAATGAGGTCTACAATAATATCAAGGTAACCTGACTACCTCATGAATCATCCTATTGTAGTATTACCCCTCTGGTATTAATGAGGTCTACAATAATATCAAGGTAACCTGACTACCTCATGAATCATTGTCAAGGATTGACCGGCGTAGTGTTGTTAAAGCCACGTGCAGAGTCGTTGATCCGTTTTAACAATCAGATTTATTAAATAAGGACAGGAACTTAAAACAAACCGATAACGGCGAACAAAAGCTAACTGGCTAAACGAAAGTAAAGTGCGCACAGAGCGTCTTAAACAATACCGTCCGAAAACACAGTTATCAACCAAACACTCACCCTACTAACTCCGTGACATAGAAACTATGAACAGCAACCAGGTGGCCTCCTAACACTCCCTTTATAGCCCAGACTATTGATACAATACAAAACAGCTGTGACTAATTGTGACTAGGAAGAGGTGCACCCGAAAACCCAACCAGTGCAGTACCCAATAATCACCACTCCTGACAATCATCCTATTGTAGTATTACCACTCTGGTATTAATGAGGTCTACAATAATATCAAGGTAACCTGACTACCTCATGAATCATGCTATTGTAGTATTACCCCTCTGGTATTAATGAAGTCTACAATAATATCAAGGTAACCTGACTACCTCATGAATCATCCTATTGTAGCATTACCCCTCTGGTATTAATGAGGTCTACAATAATATAAAGGTAACCTGAGTAACTCATTAATCATGTTATTGTAGTATTACCCATCAGGTATTAATGTGGTCTACAATAATATCAAGGTAACCTGACTACCTCATGAATCATGCTATTGTAGTATTACCCCTCTGGTATTAATGAGGTCTACAATAATATCAAGGTAACCTGACTACCTCATGAATCATCCTATTGTAGTATTACCCCTCTGGTATTAATGAGGTCTACAATAATATCAAGGTAACCTGACTACCTCATGAATCATCCTATTGTAGTATTACCCCTCTGGTATTAATGAAGTCTACAATAATATCAAGGTAACCTGACTACCTCATGAATCATGCTATTGTAGTATTACCCCTCTGGTATTAATGAGGTCTACAATAATATCAAGGTAACCTGACTACCTCATGAATCATCCTATTGTAGTATTACCCCTCTGGTATTAATGAGGTCTACAATAATATCAAGGTAACCTGACTACCTCATGAATCATGCTATTGTAGTATTACCCCTCTGGTATTAATGAGGTCTACAATAATATCAAGGTAACCTGACTACCTCATGAATCATGCTATTGTAGTATTACCCCTCTGGTATTAATGAGGTCTACAATAATATCAAGGTAACCTGACTACCTCATGAATCATGCTATTGTAGTATTACCCCTCTGGTATTAATGAGGTCTACAATAATATCAAGGTAACCTGAGTAACTCGTTAATCATCCTATTGTAGTATTACCCCTCTGGTATTAATGAGGTCTACAATAATATCAAGGTAACCTGACTACCTCATGAATCATGCTATTGTAGTATTACCCCTCTGGTATTAATGAGGTCTACAATAATATAAAGGTAACCTGAGTAACTCGTTAATCATCCTATTGTAGTATTACCCCTCTGGTATTAATGAGGTCTACAATAATATCAAGGTAACCTGACTACCTCATGAATCATCCTATTGTAGTATTACCCCTCTGGTATTAATGAGGTCTACAATAATATAAAGGTAACCTGAGTAACTCATTAATCATGTTATTGTAGTATTACCCATCAGGTATTAATGTGGTCTACAATAATATCAAGGTAACCTGACTACCTCATGAATCATGCTATTGTAGTATTACCCCTCTGGTATTAATGAGGTCTACAATAATATCAAGGTAACCTGACTACCTCATGAATCATCCTATTGTAGTATTACCCCTCTGGTATTAATGAGGTCTACAATAATATCAAGGTAACCTGACTACCTCATGAATCATCCTCATGAATCATCCTATTGTAGTATTACCCCTCTGGTATTAATGAAGTCTACAATAATATCAAGGTAACCTGACTACCTCATGAATCATGCTATTGTAGTATTACCCCTCTGGTATTAATGAGGTCTACAATAATATCAAGGTAACCTGACTACCTCATGAATCATCCTATTGTAGTATTACCCCTCTGGTATTAATGAGGTCTACAATAATATCAAGGTAACCTGACTACCTCATGAATCATGCTATTGTAGTATTACCCCTCTGGTATTAATGAGGTCTACAATAATATCAAGGTAACCTGACTACCTCATGAATCATGCTATTGTAGTATTACCCCTCTGGTATTAATGAGGTCTACAATAATATCAAGGTAACCTGACTACCTCATGAATCATGCTATTGTAGTATTACCCCTCTGGTATTAATGAGGTCTACAATAATATCAAGGTAACCTGAGTAACTCGTTAATCATCCTATTGTAGTATTACCCCTCTGGTATTAATGAGGTCTACAATAATATCAAGGTAACCTGACTACCTCATGAATCATGCTATTGTAGTATTACCCCTCTGGTATTAATGAGGTCTACAATAATATAAAGGTAACCTGAGTAACTCGTTAATCATCCTATTGTAGTATTACCCCTCTGGTATTAATGAGGTCTACAATAATATCAAGGTAACCTGACTACCTCATGAATCATCCTATTGTAGTATTACCCCTCTGGTATTAATGAGGTCTACAATAATATCAAGGTAACCTGACTACCTCATGAATCATCCTATTGTAGTATTACCCCTCTGGTATTAATGAGGTCTACAATAATATCAAGGTAACCTGACTACCTCATGAATCATCCTATTGTAGTATTACCCCTCTGGTATTAATGAGGTCTACAATAATATCAAGGTAACCTGACTACCTCATGAATCATTGTCAAGGATTGACCGGCGTAGTGTTGTTAAAGCCACGTGCAGAGTCGTTGATCCGTTTTAACAATCAGATTTATTAAATAAGGACAGGAACTTAAAACAAACCGATAACGGCGAACAAAAGCTAACTGGCTAAACGAAAGTAAAGTGCGCACAGAGCGTCTTAAACAATACCGTCCGAAAACACAGTTATCAACCAAACACTCACCCTACTAACTCCGTGACATAGAAACTATGAACAGCAACCAGGTGGCCTCCTAACACTCCTTTATAGCCCAGACTATTGATACAATACAAAACAGCTGTGACTAATTGTGACTAGGAAGAGGTGCACCCGAAAACCCAACCAGTGCAGTACCCAATAATCACCACTCCTGACAATCATCCTATTGTAGTATTACCACTCTGGTATTAATGAGGTCTACAATAATATCAAGGTAACCTGACTACCTCATGAATCATGCTATTGCAGTATTAGCCCTCTGGTATTAATGAAGTCTACAATAATATCAAGGTAACCTGACTACCTCATGAATCATCCTATTGTAGCATTACCCCTCTGGTATTAATGAGGTCTACAATAATATAAAGGTAACCTGAGTAACTCATTAATCATGTTATTGTAGTATTACCCATCAGGTATTAATGTGGTCTACAATAATATCAAGGTAACCTGACTACCTCATGAATCATCTATTGTAGCCCCTCTGGTATTGTCTACAATAATATAAAGTAACCTGAGTACCCCCCTCTGGTATTAATGAGGTCTACAATAATATAAAGGTAACCTGAGTAACTCGTTAATCATCCTATTGTAGTATTACCCCTCTGGTATTAATGAGGTCTACAATAATATCAAGGTAACCTGACTACCTCATGAATCATCCTATTGTTACCCCTCTGGTATTAATGAGGTCTACAATAATATCAAGGTAACCTGACTACCTCATGAATCATACCCCTCTGGTATTAATGAGGTCTACAATAATATCAAGGTAACCTGACTACCTCATGAATCATCCTATTGTAGTATTACCCCTCTGGTATTAATGAGGTCTACAATAATATCAAGGTAACCTGACTACCTCATGAATCATGCTATTGTAGTATTACCCTGGTATTAATGAGGTCTACAATAATATCAAGGTAACCTGACTACCTCATGAATCATGCTATTGTAGTATTACCCCTCTGGTATTAATGAGGTCTAGAATAATATCAAGGTAACCTGAGTAACTCGTTAATCATCCTATTGTAGTATTACCCCTCTGGTATTAATGAGGTCTAATCATCCTATTGTAGTATTACCCCTCTGGTATTAATGAGGTCTACAATAATATCAAGGTAACCTGACTACCTCATGAATCATGCTATTGTAGTATTACCCCTCTGGTATTAATGAGGTCTACAATAATATAAAGGTAACCTGACTAACTCATTAATCATCCTATTGTAGTATTACCCCTCTGGTATTAATGAGGTCTACAATAATATCAAGGTAACCTGACTACCTCATGAATCATTGTCAAGGATTGACCGGCGTAGTGTTGTTAAAGCCACGTGCAGAGTCGTTGATCCGTTTTAACAATCAGATTTATTAAATAAGGACAGGAACTTAAAACAAACCGATAACGGCGAACAAAAGCTAACTGGCTAAACGAAAGTAAAGTGCGCACAGAGCGTCTTAAACAATACCGTCCGAAAACACAGTTATCAACCAAACACTCACCCTACTAACTCCGTGACATAGAAACTATGAACAGCAACCAGGTGGCCTCCTAACACTCCCTTTATAGCCCAGACTATTGATACAATACAAAACAGCTGTGACTAATTGTGACTAGGAAGAGGTGCACCCGAAAACCCAACCAGTGCAGTACCCAATAATCACCACTCCTGACAATCATCCTATTGTAGTATTACCACTCTGGTATTAATGAGGTCTACAATAATATCAAGGTAACCTGACTACCTCATGAATCATGCTATTGTAGTATTACCCCTCTGGTATTAATGAAGTCTACAATAATATCAAGGTAACCTGACTACCTCATGAATCATCCTATTGTAGCATTACCCCTCTGGTATTAATGAGGTCTACAATAATATAAAGGTAACCTGAGTAACTCATTAATCATGTTATTGTAGTATTACCCATCAGGTATTAATGTGGTCTACAATAATATCAAGGTAACCTGACTACCTCATGAATCATGCTATTGTAGTATTACCCCTCTGGTATTAATGAGGTCTACAATAATATAAAGGTAACCTGAGTAACTCGTTAATCATCCTATTGTAGTATTACCCCTCTGGTATTAATGAGGTCTACAATAATATCAAGGTAACCTGACTACCTCATGAATCATCCTATTGTAGTATTACCCCTCTGGTATTAATGAGGTCTACAATAATATCAAGGTAACCTGACTACCTCATGAATCATCCTATTGTAGTATTACCCCTCTGGTATTAATGAGGTCTACAATAATATCAAGTTAACCTGACTACCTCATGAATCATCCTATTGTAGTATTACCCCTCTGGTATTAATGAGGTCTACAATAATATAAGGTAACCTGAGTAACTCGTTAATCATCCTATTGTAGTATTACCCCTCTGGTATTAATGAGGTCTACAATAATATAAAGGTAACCTGAGTAACTCATTAATCATGTTATTGTAGTATTACCCCTCTGGTATTAATGAGGTCTACAATAATATCAAGGTAACCTGACTACCTCATGAATCATCCTATTGTAGTATTACCCCTCTGGTATTAATGAGGTCTACAATAATATCAAGGTAACCTGACTACCTCATGAATCATGCTATTGTAGTATTACCCCTCTGGTATTAATGAGGTCTACAATAATATCAAGTTAACCTGACTACCTCATGAATCATCCTATTGTAGCATTACCCTACCTCTGGTATTAATGAGGTCTACAATAATATAAAGGTAACCTGAACTCGTAATCATCCTATTGTATCATCCTATTGTAATATTACCCAAGGTAACCTCTGGTATTAATGAGGTCTACAATAATATTTATTAAATAAGGACAGGAACTTAAAACAAACCGATAACCTGACTACCTCATGAATCATCCTATTGTGACATAGCATTACCCCAGGTGGCCTCTGGTATTGAATACAAAACAGCTGTGACTAATTGTGACTAATAACCAGTGCAAGGACAATATCCTATTGTAGTATTACCACTCTGGTATTAATGAGGTCTAACCTGACAATGAGTATCAAGGTAACCTGACTAACTCATTAATCATCCTATTGTAGTATTACCCCTCTGGTTTTAATGAGGTCTACAATAATATCAAGGTAACCTGACTACCTCATGAATCATGCTATTGTAGTATTACCCCTCTGGTATTAATGAGGTCTACAATAATATAAAGGTAACCTGAGTAACTCATTAATCATCCTATTGTAGTATTACCCCTCTGGTATTAATGAGGTCTACAATAATATCAAGGTAACCTGACTACCTCATGAATCATGCTATTGTAGTATTACCCCTCTGGTATTAATGTGGTCTACAATAATATCAAGGTAACCTGACTACCTCATGAATCATGCTATTGTAGTATTACCCCTCTGGTATTAATGAGGTCTACAATGATAATTTTGTCTCTTTATTTTGACGCCACCAAACCCTGTGTTTCTAACTACAGCTCAGACTATTGTTTCTTTATCATTTTCAGGTGTTCCTCGTTTATTTAATTAGTACTATTATTTAAGTGTCTCTGTGTTTCTGGCATTTGTGGATCATCATTTGTCGTTAAGTGAGTGGTGCAGTTTTGCGGTCATTTGTTTGTTTTGATTTAAGTAAATAAAACCAAGAAAAATTATGTCAAAAGAAACTCTCTGCCTGTGTCCTCTTTCCACTCCAGCGTCATCAACACCATGTAACCACAATTATAACCAAAAGGCCAGATTCTACAGAATCTTCAGACAAAGTATTTGAAGTAAATTTTGTACGTTTATATCACAGTAGCATGTTTGATTTTAGTGGTTTCCTTTGAATGTTCCATGCATGTATTTGGCAGAAACTGTTAACAGTGCAAACTAAACTTTGTAAATCAAAATATGATGTTAAATATTTGCGCACTCACCTGGACTTGTAATCTATACAGATACATGGGGCTGCAGATTTTTTATAAAGTTCATATTGCTGTTTTGTCACAAATCAGGTAAAGTTATGGGGTAGGGAGGTTGTTGCTTGTAAAATAATATACAGGATCAGACAATATTTGCATTTCTGGCACAAAACCTGAATTACAGACATCAAAGGCAAATAGATGGCTGTTGGTGAACTAAGACAGCAAAACGCTGAAGTCTTTTAAAAATTTAGAAAATTCCAGCTCACTTCGATTCCCATATTCAACTTCAAACACATACTTAGGTATGCTCAAGAAGTAGCCAAGAGGAAAGACTGATTACCCTGAATTGTTTTTGTTCACATTGGCTTTCAGGGGAAATAGACTGATGAACCAAAACATTAAGATCGCTCATAGGTGAAGCAAAAAACATGAATTATCTCCTATCCTGGGCACATGGTCTGGATAAACTAGATGGTGAATTATCTCCTATCCTGGGCACATGGTCTGGTTAAACTAGATGGTGAATTATCTCCTATCCTGGGCACATGGTCTGGGTAAACTAGATGGTGAATTATCTCCTATCCTGGGCACATGGTCTGGTTAAACTAGATGGTGAATTATCTCCTATCCTGGGCACATGGTCTGGGTAAACTAGATGGTGAATTATCTCCTATCCTGGGCACATGGTCTGGTTAAACTAGATGGTGAATTATCTCCTATCCTGGGCACATGGTCTGGGTAAACTAGATGGTGAATTATCTCCTATCCTGGGCACATGGTCTGGGTAAACTAGATGGTGAATTATCTCCTATCCTGGGCACATGGTCTGGTTAAACTAGATGGTGAATTATCTCCTATCCTGGGCACATGGTCTGGTTAAACTAGATGGTGAATTATCTCCTATCCTGGGCACATGGTCTGGGTAAACTAGAGGGTGAATTATCTCCTATCCTGGGCACATGGTCTGGGTAAACTAGAGGGTGAATTATCTCCTATCCTGGGCACATGGTCTGGGTAAACTAGATGGTGAATTATCTCCTATCCTGGGCACATGGTCTGGGTAAACTAGATGGTGAATTATCTCCTATCCTGGGCACATGGTCTGGTTAAACTAGATGGTGAATTATCTCCTATCCTGGGCACATGGTCTGGGTAAACTAGATGGTGAATTATCTCCTATCCTGGGCACATGGTCTGGGTAAACTAGATGGTGAATTATCTCCTATCCTGGGCACATGGTCTGGGTAAACTAGATGGTGAATTATCTCCTATCCTGGGCACATGGTCTGGGTAAACTAGATGGTGAATTATCTCCTATCCTGGGCACATGGTCTGGGTAAACTAGATGGTGAATTATCTCCTATCCTGGGCACATGGTCTGGGTAAACTAGATGGTGAATTATCTCCTATCCTGGGCACATGGTCTGGGTAAACTAGATGGTAAGCAAACAATCAGGACAAATTGTTCAGGCCAGGCGACTGGATCATCAGTGGTGAGACCTACCAACAGTGGCCTGAGAAGGAATCTGGTGTTCCAAGGATCATCACTGCACCTTACAGGACCTGCATGATCTGCTGCTATTGTCTTGGTGCCAGATATCACAGGACACCTTTATGGGTCATGTAGAGTCCATGTATTGGTACCAGATAACACAGGGCACCTTTAGGGGTCATGTAGAGTCCATGTATTGGTACCAGATAAATACAGGGCACCTTTAGGGGTCATGTAGAGTCCATGTATTGGTACCAGATAACACAGTGAACCTTTAGGGGTCATGTAGAGTCCATGTATTGGTACCAGATAACACAGGGCACCTTTAGGGGTCATGTAGAGTCCATGTATTGGTACCAGATAACACAGGGCACCTTTAGGGGTCATGTAGAGTCCATGTATTGGTACCAGATAACACAGGGCACCTTTAGGGGTCATGTAGAGTCCATGTATTGGTACCAGATAACACAGGGCACCTTTTAGGGGTCATGTAGAGTCCATGTATTGGTACCAGATAACACAGGGCACCTTTAGGGGTCATGTAGAGTCCATGTATTGGTACCAGATAACACAGGGCACCTTTGGGGTCTTGTAGAATCCATGTCTGGGCAGGTCAGCGCTAATGTGGTGGCATGCAGAAAACCAACAGTTTATTAAGCATGGTCATAATGTTTTGGCTCCTCAGTGTATGTGTGAGAGGTTGAAATGACGCATGAGTTCTTAGTGACAGTAGGCTATATGCTGAAAATTGGTAAGGTTCTTTATTTAATTTCTGTGAATGTAAACAACTATTCAGTTCATTCATTTTGTTACAAAAAATTGTAAGACTTAAAATATGTTGAACATATTAAGGATGTGTAGTTGATGTGTTAACTATGAGGGCCGTATAGGCCATAATTCAAACTTACCTCTCACATACACTACTGAAATGCTCTCACATACACTAATGAATGTTAAACCTCTCACATACACTACTGAAATGCTCTCTCACACACTACTGAAACGCTCTCACATACACTAGTGAAAATTAAACCTCTCACATACACTACTGAAACGCTCTCACATACACTACTGAAACGCTCTCACATACACTAGTGAAAATTAAACCTCTCACATACACTACTGAAATGCTCTCACATACACTACTGAAAATTAAACCTCTCACATACAGTACTGAAACGCTCTCACACACTACTGAAATGCTCTCACATACACTACTGAACTGCTCTCACATACACAACTGAAAATTAAACCTCTCACATACACTACTGAACCGCTCTCTCATACATTACTGAAATGCTCTCACATACACTACTGAACTGCTCTCACATACACTACTGAACTGCTCTCACATACACTACTGAACTGCTCTCACATACACTACTGAACTGCTCTCACATACACTACTGAACTGCTCTCACATACACTACTGAACTGCTCTCACATACACTACTGAACTGCTCTCACATACACTACTGAACTGCTCTCACATACACTACTGAACTGCTCTCACATACTCTACTGAACTGCTCTCTCACATACACTACTGAACTGCTCTCACATACACTACTGAACTGCTCTCTCATACACTAGTGAAACGCTCTCTCACATACACTACTGAACTGCTCTCTCACATACACTACTGAACTGCTCTCTCACATACACTACTGAACTGCTCTCACATACACTAGTGAAACGCTCTCTCACATACACTACTGAACTGCTCTCACATACACTACTGAACTGCTCTCTCACATACACTAGTGAAACGCTCTCTCACATACACTACTGAACTGCTCTCTCACATACACTACTGAACTGCTCTCTCACATACACTAGTGAAACGCTCTCTCACATACACTACTGAACTGCTCTCACATACACTACTGAACTGCTCTCTCACATACACTAGTGAAACGCTCTCTCACATACACTACTGAACTGCTCTCTCACATACACTACTGAACTGCTCTCTCACATACACTACTGAACTGCTCTCACATACACTACTGAACTGCTCTCACATACACTAGTGAAACGCTCTCTCACATACACTACTGAACTGCTCTCACATACACTACTGAACTGCTCTCTCACATACACTAGTGAAACGCCTCTCACATACACTACTGAACTGCTCTCTCACATACACTACTGAACTGCTCTCTCACATACACTACTGAACTGCTCTCACATACACTACTGAACTGCTCTCACATACACTAGTGAAACTCTCTCACATACACTACTGAACTGCTCTCTCACATACACTACTGAACTGCTCTCACATACACTACTGAACTGCTCTCACATACACTACTGAACTGCTCTCTCACATACACTACTGAACTGCTCTCTCACATACACTACTGAACTGCTCTCTCACATACACTAGTGAAACGCTCTCTCACATACACTACTGAACTGCTCTCTCACATACACTACTGAACTGCTCTCACATACACTAGTGAAACGCTCTCTCACATACACTACTGAACTGCTCTCACATACACTACTGAACTGCTCTCTCACATACACTAGTGAAACGCTCTCTCACATACACTACTGAACTGCTCTCTCACATACACTACTGAACTGCTCTCTCACATACACTACTGAACTGCTCTCACATACACTAGTGAAACGCTCTCTCACATACACTACTGAACTGCTCTCTCACATACACTACTGAACTGCTCTCACAGAAACTAATGAAACCCTCTTACATTCACCACTGAAAACCTCTCACATACACTATTGAAAACCAGTAAATCTAAGCGCTAAATAATGGATAATAAGGGATTATATGTATATGTACAGGTGCTGGTCATATAATTAGAATATCATCAAAAAGTTGATTTATTTCTGTAATTCCATTCAAAAAGTGAAACTTGGATATTATTATTATTATTCATTCATTAAACACAGACTAATATATTTCAAATGTTTATTTCATTTAATTGTGATGATTAAAACTGACAACTAATGAAAATCTCAAATTTACAAAATTAGAATAATACTTAAGACCAATACAAAAAAGGAGTTTTAGAAATGTTGGCCAACTGAAAAGTATGAACATGAAAAGTATGAGCATGTACAGCACTCAATACTTAGTTGGGGCTCCTTTTGCCTGAATTACTGCAGCAATGCGGCGTGGAGTCGATCAGTCTGTGGCACTGCTCAGATGTTATGAGAGCCCAGGTTGCTCTGATAGTGGCCTTCAGCTCTTCTGCATTGTTGGGTCTGGTGTATTGCATCTTCCTCTTCACAATACGCCATAGATTTTCTATAGGGTTAAGGTCAGACGAGTTTGCTGACCAATTAAGAACAGGGATACCATGGTCCTTAAACCAGGTACTGGTAGCTTTGGCACTGTGTGCAGGTGCCAAGTCCTGTTGGAAAAGGAAATCTGCATAACGTTGGTCAGCAGCAAGAAGCATGTAGTGCTCTAAAACTTCCTGGTAGACGGCTGCGTTGACCTTGGACCTCAGAAAACACAGTGGACCAACACCAGCAGATGACATGGCACCCCAAACCATCACTGACTGTGGAAACTTTACACTGGACTTCAAGCAACGTGGATTCTGTGCCTCTCTTCCTCCAGACACTGGGACCTTGATTTCCAAAGGAACTGCAAAATTTTCTTTCATCAGAGAACATAACTTTGGACCACTCAGCAGCAGTACAGTCCTTTTTGTCGTTAGCCCAGGCGAGACGCTTCTGACGCTGTGTCTTGTTCAAGAGTGGCTTGATATAAGGAATGTGACAGCTGAAATCCATGTCTTGCATATGTCTGTGTGTGGTGGTTCTTGGAGCATTGACTCCAGCTGCAGTCCAGTCTTTGAGAATCTCCCCCACATTTTTGAATGGGTTTTGTTTCACAATCCTCTCCAGGCTGCGGTTATCCCTATTGCTTGTACACTTTTTCTACCACATCTTTTCCTTCCCTTCGCCTCTTTATGAATGTGCTTGGACACAGAGCTCTGTGAACAGCAGCCTCTTTAGCAAATACCTGTTGTGCCTTGCCCACCTTGTGCTAGGTGTCAATGCTCGTCTTTGGACAGCTGTCAGGTCAGCAGTCTTCCTGTGTAGCCTACAGAACTAGACTGAGAGAACTTTTAAAGGCCTTTGCAGGTGTTTTGAGTTAATTAGCTGTATAGGGTGTGGCACCAGGTGTCTTCAATATTGAACCTTTTCACAATATTCTAATTTTCTGAGATACTGATTTTGGGGTTTACATTAGTTGTCAGTTATAATCAACATAAGTAAAAGGAATGAACAATTGAAATATATCAGTCTGTGTGGAATGAATGTATATATTATACAAGTTTGACTTTTGAATGGAATTACTGAAATAAATAAACTTTTTGATGATATTCAAATTATGACCAGCACTGTACATGTAATATATATATATTTAGATATATAATATACATGTAATAATAGATGCAAAAGATGCAATTTTAAACTAAATATTCAATTACGTTTTCTACGCCATTCTAAATCATAAGGAATACTATTTATTATAGAAAATATCAAAACCATTTACAAAAACAAAAAACTATTATTGTTTTAAAAATTATTTTGTCTTCTAGAATAAAGAAGTAAATCTAACTCATAAGGATATATAATTGATAATAATAAAACCATTGAGGCAATAAGCAAGCTGAAACATGCCGAATATTATCTCTATGTACACATTATTTATTGAATTGAGCTCTTGTTGTTGTCATAAAAAAAAGGATATTTGTTAACTGTGACAGTAATAGTTAATCATTGTCTTTGTAGACAAAATTGAATAAAAAACAAACTAAACATGTCAAGCTGACACTTGGTTAAGTGATTTAGACGCAGCAATATTCTGTAATGCATTCAGAGTTGCCGTAATACTATTTCATAATAATATAGCTTGATCTAACAAGTCGATTGGTTCGCGAGTAGCCTTGCTTGCTGCGTTGGAGCAATCGTCTTCTTTGGGTTTAATGGCGGATCGCTACCAAATGTAAAGCTCATTTAGCGCCACCTATTGTACCGGAGTGAGAGGCCTGTCGTTTCCCGGAAATTCCTTAATTTCGCCGGAAACGAAATGGCTTCCGGTAACAGTGAAATGGCTTCCGGTAACACAGTGAAACGTCTCCGGTTACGTATGTAACCTAAGTTCCCTGAGGGGAACGAGACGCTGCGTGAAAACGCTATGGGAACGCTCTGCGTGAGTGCGTCATGAAGCACATGTGTAATAGGTCCAATGGCGTGACGGAACGTCACAGACGGGTGACGTCGCGACCAGGAAGTCATAAAAGCACCCCCTAATTACCGGCACCTTCAGTTTCTGATGGGCTGAAGCAAGTGCCAAGGGCATACTGGGAGTATGGCACAGACACGCAGCGTCTCGTTCCCCTCAGGGGAACTAAGGTTACATACGTAACCGGAGACGTTCCCTATCAGGGAACTTCGAGCTGCGTGAAAACGCTATGGGAACGCCACTACCCACTTCGCCATACGAGCAGGTGTCCGCCATGTGAAGTCAGAGCGCACATTCGGACGAAAGCACCTGCGCCCTGGCGTGGAGCTAAAGTAAGCTGGTAAAATCTCACGAACGTGTGCGGTGAGGACCAGCCTGCCGCAACACAGACGTCATGTAGAGACACTTTACCTGACAAAAGGGCTTTTGAAGCCGCCATACTCCTGGTCGAGTGGGCTCGAACAGCCAAGGGTGAAGGCTGACCAGCCGACTCGTAAGCAAGTGAGATGGCCTCAACCACCCACTTGCTCATCCTCTCTTAGACACAGGACCCCCTCTCTTGGGTGGTCCAAAGCACACGAACAGCTGTTCGGACAGCCTCCACAGGGCAGTTCTGTGGACGTAGGCGTCTAAGGCCCTCACCGGGCAGAGGAGGTTATGCTTCTTCTGGTCCGACGTCAAAAAGGAGGAGGGCAGAAGGCTTGCAGCACAATAGGCCCAATGATGTTAGTTGGGACCTTGGGGACATACCCGGTGAAGGTAGTAGAAACGCCTTGACCATACCGGGTGAGAAGTCCAAGCAAGAGGGCGCCACCGACAGCGCTTGCATATCACCAATCCTCTTCAGAGAAGAGATGGCAAGTAAGAAGACCGTCTTGAGGGTCACGAACTTGTCAGGGACCCCCTCAATGGGCTCAAACGGAGCACGGGAGAGGCCTTCTAGTACAATGGCCAGGTCCCAGGATGGCACCCTCATGCCGGCTGCTGGCCTCAGCCTCCGGGCGCCACGAAGGAAGCGTGATACCAGTGGGTGTCTCCCCAGAGAAACCCCATTTAGAGGGACATGGCATGCGGACAAAGCCGTCACATACACCTTCAGTGTGAATGGGGGTAGACCTGTAGAGAAGCGTTGCTGCAGGAACTCCAGTACTGCAAACACTGGGCAGTTAACTGGGTCTGCCTGCCGCTCTCTACACCACGAGGTGAACAGTTTCCACCTGGCGGCATACGCCTTCCTTGTGGCTGGAGCTCTGGAGTGAAGGATGGTCTCAGCGACCTCAGTCGAGAGACCTGGAACTAAAAAGGCGGGCCCCCCAGAGGCCAGGCCCATAGTTTCCACAGCTTCGGGCAGGGGTGAACTGGATGACCCCATGCGCCTGGGAAAGCAGGTCCCTCCTGATCGGCATCTCCAGGGGAGAGCCGACGAGGAGAGATATTAGGTCCGCAAACCATACTCGGGCCGGCCAGTACGGTGCTACGAGCAGTAGACTGACCCGCTCCTGACGGATCCTCTCCAGAACTCCTGGGAGCAGAGCAACCGGGGGGAAAGTGTACAGGCGTGACCTCAGCCATGCCTGCACCATGGCATCCAGCCCCAGTGGGGCTGGACGAGCCAGCGAAAACCACAGAGGACAGTGTGACGTCTCTCTGACGCAAACAGGTCCACTTCGGCCCGACCGAAGTGCGACCAAAGGAGCTCCACCACCTCGGGATGGAGTCTCCACTCCCGGCCTAAGCCCTGCCTCGACAGGGTGTCTGCCCCCTAATTTAGGTACCCCGGGATAAAAATGGCCCTTAAAGAAAAGAGCTTCCCGTGGGACCACAGAAGGACCTGGCGGGCCAGATTGTAAAGTGGGCGTGAGCGCAGACCCCTGGTGGTTGATGTAAAAAACCACCAATGTGTTGTCCGACCGGACAAGGACATGATGACCCCTTAGGTCTGGGAGGAAGTGCATCAGAGCCTGGTAAACTGCCAGCATCTCTAGCCAATTCATGTGCCATGATAGCCGATGGCCCCGCCAGAGCCCTTGAGCTGGGCGACCACTCATGATCGCCCCCCAGCCGGTGAGGGAGGCATCCGTCGTTAGTGTAACACGACGACACGGAGCTCCCAACACGGGACCCTGGGTTAGGAACCAAGGCTTCCTCCACATGACCAGCGTGCGGAGACAACGCTGCGTAACAGTGATCATGCGGCACTGGTTTCCCCTCGGGGAGAACCCCTTGGTTCTGAGCCACCACTGTAACGGTCTCATGAACAGCAGGCCGCAAGGAAAAACGTTGGGCGCTGCTGCCAGCAGACCCAACAGTCTCTGAAACTGTTTCACAGTGAGTGACTGGCCTAGCCTCACCTGCTCGACGGCTGCAAGGATTGACGCCACACGTGCAGGAGACAAATGTGCCCGCATCGTGGTCGAATCCCAGACTACGCCCAGGAAAGTGGTCACCTGTACCGGCGACAGAACACTCTTCCCGGCAATGAGCCTCAACCCCAGTTTGAAGATGTGAGCCAGAACGACATCTCGATGCCGAACTCCCTAGATGCTCCGACGGAGCCAGAATCAACCAATCGTCGATGTAAATGAGGATGCATATGCCCTGGAGGCGCAACGGCGCCAGGGCAGCGTCTATACATCTTGTGAACGTACGGGGAGAGTGCTAGGCCAAATGGAAGAACCCAAAAATGGTACGCTTCGCCCCCAAAAGCGAACCTCAGGAACTTCCTGTGTTGTGGAAGGATGGAGATGTGGAAATAGGCGTCCTTCACATCTATCGTGACAAACCAGTCCTCGGACCTGATCTGTGATACGATCTGTTTGAGAGTGAGCATTTTGAAGCTGAGTCTCCCGACCGTCTGATTCAGCAGACGTAGGTCTAAAATAGGACGCCACCCCCCATCCTGCTTGGGAACATCGAAGTACCGGCTGTACCAGCCCGACTCCCTGCTGAGAGGAAGAACTCGTTCTACAGCCCCTTTTAGCAGGAGAGTCTGTACCTCCTGCTCCCGTACCAGAGCCTGCTCTGGGCCCACCCTGTGGGCAGGACCCCATTGAAACGAGGCGGATGCGTCCTGAATTGGATGGCATACCCGCTCTCGATTATCCGCAGGACCCACTGAGATATATTCGGCAGGGTCTTCCACCCTGCCAGAAAATCTACTAGGGGTACCAGCCTCTCGAGGCTGGCCTCTGGAGTAACAGGTACTGCAGACACAGTGCCCTGAAACAGCGCACTGGCAGGGAACAACTGGTTCGACAGTTCTGGGCCCTCCTCGGAGGAGGCGAGCGCCCCTCGGGAAAACGCGCCAAGGCCATCCCGCTGAGGGCACCAGGAGACTCACTACTCCCCCTGGTGGGGACCCCCAGCGGTTTGACCCCCTGTCAGGGTCTCTTAGACAAAGCCTTCTTGGGTGTAGCGACAGGCCTCGGAACTGTCCTACCCCTCGAAGGCCCTGCCTGTGAGCGCGCCCCGGCCCACTCATCGTGTGGGGCGCCCGAGTAGCGACACTCACTCTCTGCTGCGCCCGGTGTGCCGTGCTCGGCGCCGGGCGGGGCTGCCCCCGTCCGACAGCCCCGCGACGCGGCTACGACGGGGAGAAATTTCTGGAAGGCAGCCGCCTGCCTTCTCTCCTCCTGAAACCTCTCGACGACCGAGCCAATAGCAGGGCCAAAGAGGCCGTCGGGGGAAAGAGGCGCGTCCAGAAGGAAGGCTTTCTCCCTATCTCTCATATCAGAGAGGCTTAGCCAGAGATGCCTCTCCGTAGCCACCAAGGCTGCCATAGCACGGCCCACTGATTTGGCCGTCTCCTTAGTGGCACGAAGTGACAAATCCGCCGCCTGACGAAGTTCTCGAACATCATCAGGACTTACAGTCTCCCCCTGAGCCCCGTCGCTAAGCAGCTCTGCCTGATATGCCTGTAGAATAGACATAGTATGCAGGCAGGAAGCTGCCTGACCCGCCGCCGAATAAGCTTTGCCCACCAGCGCCGAAGTAGTCTTCAACGCCTTGGAGGGCAATGCCGGTGTCCTCAGAGACGATGCCGCGGGAGATATATGGCTAGCCAGTATCTCCTCCGCGACCGGCATCGGTCCGTACTCCATGAACATTAGCCTCGGCAACATTAGAGTACATATGAGTCCGCGGATTAAACACCCGGGACGACACCGGCTTATTCCAGGACCTCGACACCTCAGTGTGGAGGTCCGGGAAGAAAGGCAAACACCGGCGAGGAGGTAAAGCACGGGAGGGCAAGAATCGTTCATTCAATTTACTGGTTGAAGCAGACTCCTGCCTGTCAGCCGGCCACTCGATGTTGAGCTTCCCCACAGCTCGGGTGAGTACCTCCAGCAGCTCCTCGTTCGCGGGTGACTGAACCAACAATTCAGCCTCCGCCTCGAGGTTTTCAACCTCCATTTCCTCAGAACTGGACGGCTGAGAAAAAGGTGCATCCCCCAGGGCGGAAGAAACCTGCGCGGGTGCTTCCGGACCCCGAGCTGAGGCACTGGCTCTAGCAGACGAAGACCGAGAAATTGCAGAAGCCGTCTCGGAACCGCATGCTAGATCCGCTTGCGAACCCCCCCGGGGTGCTTTTATGACTTCCTGGTCGCGACGTCACCCGTCTGTGACGTTCCGTCACGCCATTGGACCTATTACACATGTGCTTCATGACGCACTCACGCAGAGCGTTCCCATAGCGTTTTCACGCAGCTCGAAGTTCCCTGATAGGGAACGCTCTCACACATACTACTGAAAATACACTCTCACATACACTACTGAGATCCTCTCACATACACTACTGAGATCCTCTCACATACACTACTGAGATCCTCTCACATACACTACTGTAATTTGGAGATTGGTCTGGCAGCAAGGCAAAGTCAAAACACCAAGTTTGACAGTATTTATTTTATGTTTTGGTAAAGTATTCAATTAATGCTTTAACGGTTTATGTTATTGATTATTTATATTTTTATATGTATATATACATATATATATATATGTATATATATATATATATATATATATATATATATATGTACATATATATGATTTTGATTGGCTTATTTATTCTTGAGAACTATTACTTTTTCTGTTGAATTAATTACTGTTGTATTCTTTTATCAATGGTTTGATATTTTCTATTATAATTAAATATGATTCCTTATGATTTATAAGGGCTTAGAAAACGTAATTATAAAACAAAGTTAAGTTAATATTTAGTTTAAAATCACATGAAAGGTTCACACCCATCTTTTACAATTGGCTTATTTATTCTTGAGACTATTACTTTTTCTGTTGAATTAATTACTGTTGTATTCTTTTATCAATGGTTTGATATTTTCTATTATAATTAAATATGATTCCTTATGATTTAGAAGGGCTTAGAAAACGTAATTATAAAACAAAGTTAAGTTAATATTTAGTTTAAAATCACATGAAAGGTTCACACCCATCTTTTACAATTGGCTTATTTATTCTTGAGAACTATTACTTTTCTGTTGAATTAATTACTGTTGTATTCTTTTATCAATGGTTTGATATTTTCTATTATAATTAAATATGATTTCTTATGATTTAGAAGGGCTTAGAAAACGTAATTATAAAACAAAGTTAAGTTAATATTTAGTTTAAAATCGCATGAAAGGTTCACACCCATCTTTACAATTGTAAGTAATAGTATATGTATATTATATATCCAAATATATATATTTAATTCTATATGTACATATAATCCATTATTATCCATTATTTTTATTTTTCTAAACACTGCCCTTAGATTTACAGGTTTTCAATAGTGTATTTGAGAGGTTTTCAGTAGTAAATGTAAGAGGTTTTTTTTTGTTTGTGTGAGAGCGTTTCACTAGTGTATGCGGGCGTTTCACTAGTGTATGCGAGAGCGTTTCACCAGTGTATGCGAGAGCGTTTCACTAGTGTATGCGAGAGCGTTTCACTAGTGTATGCGAGAGCATTTCACTAGTGTATGTGAGAGGTTTAATTTTCACTAGTGTATGTGAGAGCGTTTCAGTAATGTATGTGAGAGTGTTTCAGTAGTGTATGTGAGAGGTTTAATTTTCACTAGTGAATGTGAGCATTTCAGTAGTGTATGTGAGAGTGTTTCAGTAGTGTATGTGAGAGGTTTAATTTTTACTAGTGTATGTGAGAGCGTTTCACCAGTGTATGTGAGAGTGTTTCACTAGTGTATGTGAGAGTGTTTCACTAGTGTATGTGAGAGGTTTAATTTTCACTAGTGTATGT
Source organism: Dallia pectoralis (assembly GCA_029465975.1). NCBI lineage: Eukaryota > Metazoa > Chordata > Actinopteri > Esociformes > Umbridae > Dallia > Dallia pectoralis. Next base: position 1,867,769 of record CM055729.1, read on the forward strand.
GAGAGTGTTTCAGTAATGTATGTGAGAGTGTTTCAGTAGTGTATGTGAGAGGTTTAATTTTCACTAGTGAATGTGAGAGCATTTCAGTAGTGTATGTGAGAGTGTTTCAGTAGTGTATGTGAGAGGTTTAATTTTCACTAGTGTATGTGAGAGCATTTCAGTAGTGTATGTGAGAGGTAAGTTTGAATTATGGCCTATACGGCCCCTCATAGTTAACAGCATAGACTGTATAAAGATATGGACGTAGTATCCGTGACGTCACCCGGAGGGTTCTGAAGACCGTTTTTGAAGCCTAAAGTGGGCGTAGCCGACCGTCGCCATCTTGGCAGCGCGTCACTCCCGGATAAACGAAAATGGTCAAAGAGGCGGTACGTGGATGGAGCTGAGGAGCCTGGATGCTGTTTACTGAGTAATTATAGGCTTATTTCTTACACATATCTTTTAGGACATGTCAAAAAATACTTCCAAATATAGTCAGTGTTAATAAATGTTACACTATTTATGAAATGCAGGCATCCGGTAATGCGGGAATCCGCTGAACACACCCTTAATTATGCAGAACTTTAAATATTAATCAACTAAACGGATGATATTCACCCCCCTCACAGTTGTTATGAAGGGCAAAATTAGCTGTATAGACCAAATCCAAATAGAGAACCAGGCTGTAAACATGTTTTTTTCTGCTGTAAAGTTGTTCATTTTAACATGGGGGAGATACAGATTTGACTCACTTCTGCAGCCAGCCTCAAGCGGCCAGTCAATGAATTGCAGTTGAACTCACTTCCTTATTGGTTTCAGGAGAGAGGCCGGAAGGTTGCCCCTTGGTTAACAGTTAGATCTTAAATCTACTGGCACTGTCTAATCCAGATTGATTGCTTGTGCCTGTAACTCTCTCCTCGAGAGGACTTGTGGTTTTTATCATATCTGATGAAGTAGCGATTGAGGAAAAACTGCGCTGAGTAGTTTATTTTATATAATCTCACATTTCATGTTCAAGAAAATGTGTGTAATGTTGTTGAAACTTAACAAAACTTTAAATTATCAGTTACCATTTTAGAAGTCATAACATGTTACAAGTTACTTGATATTTGTGTTAAAGAAAATGCTAATGTAAGTTTAAAGTTATAGCTAGAATAAATGCCCCGGTTTGACCACAGCGTTGCAGTAAATGTGCCGCTTTGTGATTTGCATTAAGCGCTACAAGACCAGCACTATCTTGTTTTTCAAAGTGAAATACGATAAGAATATAATAGCATAATTAGTCAATATTATGTACTTCTATTTTATATATTGGTTGTTATATTATTGGGATTAAGTCACATTTTTATAATGTGTGTATATCTCAAGTATCTCCTACATAGTTTATTCTAGGTTTTGGATATTTTCTACTCTAATGATTCATGATAAAGTAGCGATTGGGGAAACTGCGCTGAGTAGTTTATTTAATATTATCTCCCCTGCATTTTATTTTCATAGGAACCTGTTTATTGGCATCATGTACATTTAAAAACTACATTTCAGAAGTAACTTCGTACATTTTATTTAAAGGGTCTTCTGAACCATTTCAGGTCTTAAGAACCTGGCCAAGAAGTCTTTAGAACTTCTAGGTCGTAAGAACTTCATTGACAATGTGACGAGTGGTGAGGGGGCGTGGTATTTTGGTGTGTCACTTCCGGGTTTTTGGTTGTTAGTAACAGCTGATTATTGTTTCATGTCATTAGTGAGGGCTATAAAGGGGATTGTTTAGTATTCACTGGTGCTTGGCATTGTTGCATGTAAACGGTCACAGTGTATTAGGGGTGAGTGGTTTAAATTAAAAGAGATAACTGTTGTTCGTCATCATGTTCGTCATCATAAGTCGCGATATGCACATTTTTGGTTTCAGTTCTACAAGTTAGTCTTTTCCGTTCTCGGTTGTTTTGTGTTTTCTTTTCCACAATAAACCCTGCTAAACGGATTCTACCTGGCTCTGCATACGGCTTCCCACACTACACCTCATCAGCATCGTTACAGACAAGGTCTTTAGAATCTTTTCAGGTCACAAGAACATTTTTCTAAATGTCTCTTGAACCTGGAACCTGATTCTAGATTATTGAGGCTGAGCACTGATAGTTTTTCAGCTATAATTAGGGTTAGGTGTTGCATCTCAATCTTGGGATAATGTAAACTTTAGCCCTTATCCACTCCCTCTGCGCAAAATTGGTTGTAATTATGTTTAATTAGCAGTATAAAAACTGAATCTGATTAGCAGGTATTGACTTCAGGTGGCCCTGGAATCAATCTGAAGACTACAGCAACAATAGACCACACTACTTAAAAACAATGAATGTATTACATAAAACTAAAACAGGTCCTGGGTCAACCCTTGCAAACTGAAATGTTGGGTTTCACAATAGACCCATCGCACATGATGAAAACCAATCAAAACGTTTACTCTTCGCATTTTAACCAACACTGGTTAAACAACAAATACTCCACAGTGGGATGTTTTTATCCTAGTAGTTTGTCTAGTTTGTTCATGCTTGTATGCCTTTTCCCCTGGCTTTCCTGCATTGGCAAACATGGTCCTAGTTATCATTCAAGGCCAGTCATTGGAGGTGTTGTCATGGCTTTAATCTCACACTACTGTAAGGAGACTCAATACACGAGCAGGACTCATATGAGACGATGAGATAAAACACATGTGCCTTGCAGTCTTCTGTTTTTCATACTAGGCACGATTGAGGTATTCCAATAGCCAGGCCCCAGTGCACATTAACCAATGCCTAAAATGTCCCTTGTAAAGCGTAGGCATTATGGAGAGTAAACATAAACAAAAGATTATATCGAGAGGCACCCTTGAGATGTGGGTTATTATTCATCACAAAGTGTGCTCTTCAAATTAAAGGTCCATGTCATTCTGATTCAGAAGATAAGTTATGAGTGATTGACACCCCTGCAACCGTAGCTGGTTGGGAGTGTTAGTGGAGACATATTTGTCCAAGTCTTATCCTTCGGTTCCGCCTTCAGGTGTTTTCAGAAGGTCTCAGAATGGGATCATATCTCAGCATGTTTGCAGACTGCATAGAGTCAGGTGTCCTGGGCTCATTGCCCAACAGAGTCTATCCACCAGGCACACATGTGTAACAACAAACCAAAACACTGATATCCACTGTGGCACCCAAACATATCATTACAGACAGGCAATGTACTTTCTCAATGGGTAGCTACATTCACAGCATGTTGTTGAGGCTAATGGATAGAAATAAACATTATCCTCCCACATCTAGAGTGTGTGTAAGGCAATAAAGCACAGGTATACAATAGCATAATGGGACACAGAAAAGGAGACAAAAGACAACATGGTAGAGCCCGTCAATGCATAGCAGCCGTGTAAATTAGCAATATTAGTGCCATCTACAAACCGGAATGTTTCCTGAGCAGAACTACAAAAAAGATAATAAATAGTTCATCAAGACACAACTTGTATTTGAGAGTCAACATGAAATAAACAAAAACATTTATTGAATGTCAAATAATAAAAACACTATGGCCGTTTATTATCAGTAAATACATCAGGTTTTATTATTGAGTGATGCTGGCATATTACTACAATATAGAAGTTTATTGTCTGTAAATACATAAGGTTTTATTATTGAGTAATGCTGGCATGTTACTACAATATAGAAGTTTATTGTGAGTAAATACATAAGGTTTTATTATTGAGTGATGCTGGCATGTTACTACAATATAGAAGTTTATTGTGAGTAAATACATAAGGTTTTATTATTGAGTGATGCTGGCATGTTCCTACAATATAGAAGTTTATTGTGAGTAAATACATAAGGTTTTATTATTGAGTAATGCTGGCATGTTACTACAGCGTATTAAAGCCCCCTTTATTAGGTATTTCTTAATTAACTTGTGACTTGTTGCAGATTCCAAGCATATCTAGCAAAACAGTAATTGCCACCTGGAAGCTCTTCAGTTTGTTACTCCCCTTTGATGAAGAAACGGCTCCTCACATTTCATTCACATAGAGACACAACTTGCCGTTAATTAAAATGTGAACGCGTGGAAGCACTCATTTTTGTGTGCAAAATCAAATTAATATCACACTGGGCCTTGGAGATTTGAATTTGATTCATTCTTTAGGATTCATATTTTTTTAACAACTATGATTATATAAATGTCTGATGGCATCAAGTGGTGGCAGATCTTCTATTCTGTTTGATGGCTTGTTCAGTTTCAATGCCACACCAACAATGGAGCTGTATCTAATGACAGGGAACTGTGACATTATAAAGGTCTATTGGTTTGTAATGGTCGCAATTAACTTATCAGCATATCGTCTTTCACTTTGTGGGCAGGAGAACATGACTCACTGAATCTCTTCCTGTGGAAGTCCTGAATTCCCAACAGCAATTTGTTTGGACTGCCAGGATAATACCTTGGAATGTGACAGCCACATCCCAGAATCACCAGGAGAACAAGTTGCACCACATATAGTAAGCAGATGCCAATTAAACACCCACATTTATAATGAGATTATAATATTTAGTCACTAAAATATTCTGTGAGTAATCCTAGTCGGTATCATGAATCATCCTATTAGGTGTAAACATTGTTTGCTATAGACCCATATTTAGACTTACATAGGATCTCTGCTGTATCTTCTCAATCACAATCCTATTATTTAGACTGTTTCCGTGCTATATTGTTTTTACCCTGTGGGTGAGTTGACAAGTACAGTACTATAAACACTTCTATTCACATCCAATAAGAACCATTATAACAACTGTTACATGATATCAATATTGTAAGCCAGATATATGGAAGAAAATCTGTCTCACCAGATTCTGAAACTGAATTTCTAGCAGAGAATTTATTTGCATTGAAATACATCATCTGAATTATTTTTGCAGTGAAAATCTTTCTACAAAAAATAATTACATGCAAGAAATTTCAGTGCAAAAAAATTCAGTGTCTAAAAATTCAGTGCAAAAAAATTCAGTGTTAGAAATTCAGTGCAAAAAAATCAGTGTTAGAAATTCAGTACAAAAAATTTTAATGTTAGAAATTCAGTGCAAAAAAAATCAGTGTTAGAAATTCAGAATCAACATCCGGGATACCAAAGAAAAGCAATCAATTCTGTCTCAACTCCAACCAACATCCAGCTATCAAGTTCCGGTGTAACATTTTAACTGGTGATCATGTTAACTGGTGACATTGCAGAGTGTCATTAGAAACTCTGGCTAGGAAGTTTAATTGTCGATCAATCACATCTTTAACATTTTTGTAATTCCGTTCCTTTGTAACGTCAACCTGTTTATGTTTTGTCTAAGTTGTGATGTATCTTAGTTCTTCTGTTAAACATCCTCCACTCTCCGTGCCCCTGTGTCCTCCCTCTAACCTGAAATGTTACACTGTCCTGAAATTGCAGATGAGATTTGGCTGTGCAAACCAACGGACTGAAGATAAATGTGTAGACCCCAGAAACATACAGACCTCACAAACAGTCATAGCAGTTAAATCACATGTAAGAAATAAAAATGTACATTGAGTTCTCCAATAGAAGTGGCAATGAAGAAATAACCATTTGATGCTCTTCGACAGTAATGGGGCCACAAACTGTATCTGTCACTCCAGATCCCCAGTGGCAGGGAGGAGTCAGACGTGCTAACTTTACATCAGCATGAATGATGCATGCTGATGAGACTAAACTGTGGTGCTACAACAGCCAATGTGATGTCCTGGCCACAGAGCATGCTGGGTAGATGGCCCGCAGGCTATTGAATTGGCAGCAGGCATTATGTGACAAGGGAAAAACAGCAATCTATCACGAGATAGAGCTTTTCACCAGATTACCTTGACTTAGGGCCTATTCAGACAATGACAAAATTAATTTAAGCTTTTGGATTTATACCTTTGGCCCGATCAACATAAGGCAGCTAAGTTTCACCCACTAAATACAGAACCTGAACGTGGACCGATCAACAAAGGGCAGCTAAGTATCACCCACTATATACAGAACCTGAACGTGGACAGATCAACTTAGGGCAGCTAAGTTTCACCCACTATATACAGAACCTGAACGTGGACAGATCAACATAGGGCAGCTAAGTATCACCCACTATATACAGAACCTGAACGTGGGCCGAACAACATAAAGCAATACAAACAGACCTCTCAGGTATATCTTATTTTACTAACTAAAATAATAGAACAATGCTTTTGAAATACCAGAATTTAATAATTTATTCTAGAGGGGCTAATCATGGATTCGTTTTTTTGTAGTCTTTTGTAATGCACGCTTTTGTCTTGAATGTAAAATATAATTTGTGTAGCCCTCAGATGATAAAATAAGATGATTAATTCTCTGGATATGCTTGAGAACTTGTGAATTGAAAATGTTGTAGTTTTATTACTGAAACATGTAATATGGTTATGATAAAAAGCAATTTACGTTGGCCTGATAGTTGAATACTTAAAACAATCATGCATCGACCAGTGGCTTCTGTGGCAGTAACTGCTATTTACACTAGAGAAGAACGAATGACAACCCATATCTTGGGACATGATTCCTGTTGCAGTCGGAATTGAAAAGTGAATCTACTGTACAGTGAAGGAAGAAATTATCTGATCCCCTGCTAATTGTGTACATTTGCCCACAGCCAAAGACATGATCAGTCAATACTTTTAATGGTAGGTTTATTTGAACAGAGAGACAGAATAACAACCAAAAAAATCCAGATTAACGCATTTCAAATTACCAGATTTTAACGCATGTTGTTACCTGTATAAAAGACACCTGGGAGTCATTAATCTGTCTGATTAGGGATTAAATTATTTATTAAATAAACTGAACATCAATTTAGAATTTATTTGAAATGCGTTATTCTGGATTATTTTGTTGTTATTCTGTCTCTCACTGTTGAAATATACCTACCATTAAAATTATAGACTGATCATGTCTTTGCCAGTGGGTAAAAGTACAAAATCACCAGGGCAACATTTCCTCCTTCACTCTACATGTATTTGTAAATGTTACGAGAATTTACATTTTGCACAGAAATCTCCAGTAGCTGTGAAGAGGGCCATATATCCATGTACATAAAATGATGCAACCCGAAGTCATTTCCATTATATGGGTTTGGTGTAATAAAGACACGTCCAACTGCAATAATTATTTATGAGGCTTGATGACACATTCATTGACAAAAGGTAGAATCTGGTTCAGTCTCAAAGCTCACCAGCATAGCACAGCTCTATTCATTTATTTATTCATTTTATTCAAGTCATTACTACTGTATTAGACTACTATATTAGAGCATCTCAAAAAATAGAAGTTCAAATAACTTTCCCCAAAATCCCGTTTTCAATAAATCCTTAGATTTATAGAACTAGGAAGGGATTAAGAAAATCCAGAATCCTCCAAACAGGTTTTTATAGGAAAAGCCAGAAGTATTTGCTGCACTGCTAAAAAGACATTGGTCAAATAGGATATCATTAAATCGGATAGGTGAGGAAATGGCGAGACACAGCAATAAGTGAATGAATAAATAGACCGGTTACACAGAATAAGGGCTGCCCAATAACTGAGGGGGAACTAAATGCTTCCTCAATGAGCTCAACCAGTGGAGCGCGTAGAGGAAAATATTCTCCACAGAGGCCCTGAGGAACTTAAGGTTAAATTACACAGCCCAAACCAGTCCCTAGTAAATCACTGCATTGGAGTTCCCCACAGACAGGTTGACCACTGATCGCAAAGGGCCAATCCAATGCTTGTTTTATCAAACTGATTATTTATTCCAACGAGCTACCATAAGAAACAGTCAAGAAGGAAATTATCTTTGATTTCAAAAGAAAAACTTGATTCTCATTCAGGAGTGATAATTGTTGTTGTTGCGCAGAGTGAAACACAAACACATGCTAAGATACAGCGTTTTAATTAGCCTCAAAGAGGGAATGGAGTCCAGATTGTCCACTATCTCTCATTAGATATATTAGATCATACAGAAAGGGTTTAGAACAGGGAACAGTGACAGAAATTGGGTTTTCAAAAGATGGTGAGTTAATGTCTCTCTGTCTAATTGATTATAATAATTACATTATTGTGAATTGTGTTGGCTCACCTCTAGTTTCAGCATCAATTCATGTGTGTGTCATTTATGCATTTATGATATGGAAAAGATAATTGACATTTCGTATAAGTATACTGTATAAAAAATGTACGTTGTTCTTCAAAGGGGGGGGGGGGGTCTCTAACTTTTCTCAGCTTTGGATTGATTTTCACTTGCTTTGTAGTATACTCAAACAAAAATATGTATCATTTGATTCTTTAGACACAGCCTAGTTATAAATCTGAACATGCGGCAGTATACTTTAGTACTCACAAATACAAATGCCAGGGTTTTGTGATGTGAAATAATTAGAGAAAGATAAATAATGTCAGAACTGTTTCAACCTTTAATGTGACCTATAACTTGAACAATTCAATTTAATGTCACGACCCAAAGGTGTTGTGCAGGACGTTTCTCTGGTTATGGGTTTGTTTTAATATATAGATACATAAAACAAACCAACAACAACGAACGAAAAAATGTTTACTTAATTCAATGTTAATGCGCATAAAAGGCGACTTTCGAAAACATACTAAAAACTACAAAAACAGCTAGGACATTACTGGACCCCTCACCTACATGTACACGTAACATCAAACAATAAACTGCACCCAAACCCATAAAGAAGGAGAACTAAATACCAATACTAATCAACTAAACGAGGACCAGATGAGAACAATACAAAAAGAACGAAAAGAGGACGACTAGTCATTCTAGTCATCACATTGAAAAACAAACTGAAATATTTGAGGAAAAATAAAAACTTTACAATAAAGGTCATTACACATCTGCCATCATCAAAAGTGATCTAAGCATTTCATTGCATAACTTGTTGTTGCAATGACAAATAAAAACCCTTGAACCTTGATTACCGGACTATAAGCCGCAACTTTTTTCCCACGCTTTGAACCTTGCGGCTTAAACAACGACAAATATATGGATTTTTCCCGCTTTAATTTTTTTTCTTCTAAAAAACATTCTGTGACGTGCTCATTTTTTTGGAGACATGAAGTTTTCATTACTGTTTAGATTAAATCGAGCGCGCTCATATTTCCCATCATTCTGATTACGTTAGTCATTTAGTCACCCTCATCATGTGATGACTGCCCTCTGCTGGTCGCAGGAGTAAGTAAGTATGTGCATGTATGTGTGAGTAAGTATATGCATGTATGTGTGAGTAAGTATGTGCATGTATGTGTGAGTAAGTATGTGCATGTATGTGTGAGTAAGTATGTGCATGTATGTGTGAGTAAGTATGTGCATGTATGTGTGAGTAAGTATGTGCATGTATGTGCATGTATGTGTGAGTAAGTATGTGCATGTATGTGCATGTATGTGTGAGTAAGTATGTGCATGTATGTGTGAGTAAGTATGTGCATGTATGTGTGAGTAAGTGTGTGCATGTATGTGCGAGTAAGTATGTGCATGTATGTGTGAGTAAGTATGTGCATGTATGTGTGAGAAAGTATGTGCATGTATGTGCGAGTAAGTATGTGCATGTATGTGCGAGTAAGTATGTGCATGTATGTGCGAGTAAGTAATTATGTGCATGTATGTGCGAGTAAGTAATTATGTGCATGTGTGAGTAAGTATGTGCATGTATGTGTGAGTAAGTAAGTATGTGCATGTGTGAGTAAGTATGTGCATGTATGTATGTATGTATGTATGTATGTATGTGTGAGTAAGTATGTGCATGTATGTATGTGTGAGTAGGTAAGTATATGCATGCATGTATGTGTGAGTAAGTAAGTATGTGCATGTATGTGTGAGTAAGTATGTGCATGTATGTGCATGGGTGAGTAAGTATGTGCATTAGTGAGTAAGTATGTGCGTGTATTTGCGAGGAAGGGGATGTATGTGTGAATAAGTATGTGCGTGTATGTGCATTAGTGAGTAAGTATGTGCGTGTATTTGCGTGTATTTGCGTGTGCGAGTAAGTATGTGCTTGTGTGTGCGAGTAAGTATGTGCATGTGTGTGCGAGTAAGTATGTGCATGTGTGTGCGAGTAATTATGTGCATGTGTGTGCGAGTAAGTATGTGCATGTGTGTGCGAGTAAGTATGTGCATGTGTGTGCGAGTAAGTATGTGCATGGTGTGTGAGTAAGTATGTGCATGTGTGTGCGAGTAAGTATGTGCATGTGTGTGCGAGTAAGTATGTGCATGTATGTGCGAGTAAGTATGTGCATGTATGTGCGAGTAAGTATGTGCATGTGAGTAAGTATGCCCATTAGTGAGTAAGTATGTGCATGATGTGTGAGTAAGTATGTGTGAGTAAGTATGTGCATGTATGTGTGAGTAAGTATGTGCATTTATGTGCGTGATGGTGGTAATGTAATGTTTTGGGGATGCTTTGCTAAATAAGATGTGGACGACTATGAGATTAATGGAACTATAAATGATTCTCAATAAGCCACTTAGTTACACCAGTACCTTAGAAACAGTGATTCTGTTTTTTGTGATCTATTCAGGTTTGCTGTAAATAAAGATATGTTCTCAAACAAGTTCCCTGGTAAAATAACTGAAATCCCACGTGGTCATAAAAAGTTGAAATAAAGTTAATCACATCAATGAAATTGTGTTATATTTAAATTCAACCCTTAAAATTGTATTATGTACTGAAGCTGACAGGTCAGTAAATTTCACTGGCCTTCACATTAGCATTTTATGATAATCACATAAATTGCTTTTCTGCATCAGTCCTTTGTCCATGATTACAAGGGCCATCAAGGCTATAGATTTAAGCAGGCTGCAGCCTTTCAAGGATTCTGGATATTTAAACAGGAACAATTTATTGACATGACAAATCTACAGTGTACATATTCCAATGCAAGTTATAGATTTCTAAAGGTTTCACATAAAGAAACTGGATGATTAAGATTCTGAATATCTTAAAGCACATACTTGACATTATTTTAATGAATGAAAGAGCACCAAAGGATAGATTATTATACATGCAATTAGAATACATAGAATGGAGTATTATGCATGCAGTTAGAATACATAGAATGGAGTATTATGCATGCAGTTAGAATACATAGAATGGAGTATTATGCATGCAGTTAGAATACATAGAATGGAGTATTATGCATGCAGTTAGAATACATAGAATGGAGTATTATGCATGCAGTTAGAATACATAGAATGGAGTATTATGCATGCAGTTAGAATACATAGAATGGAGTATTATGCATGCAGTTAGAATACATAGAATGGAGTATTATGCATGCAGTTAGAATACATAGAATGGAGTATTATGCATGCAGTTAGAATACATAGAATGGAGTATTATGCATGCAGTTAGAATACATAGAATGGATTATGCATGCAGTTAGAATGAATGGATGCAGTTAGAATACATAGAATGGAGTGCATGCAGTTAGAATACATAGAATGGAGTATTATGCATGCAGTTAGAATACATAGAATGGAGTATTATGCATGCAGTTAGAATACATAGAATGGAGTATTATGCATGCAGTTAGAATACATAGAATGGAGTATTATGCATGCAGTTAGAATACATAGAATGGAGTATTATGCATGCAGTTAGAATACATAGAATGGAGTATTATGCATGCAGTTAGAATACATAGAATGGAGTATTATGCATGCAGTTAGAATACATAGAATGGAGTATTATGCATGCAGTTAGAATACATAGAATGGAGTATTATGCATGCAGTTAGAATACATAGAATGGAGTATTATGCATGCAGTTAGAATACATAGAATGGTATTATACATGTTAGAATACATATGCATGCAGTTAGAATACATAGAATGGAGTATTATGCATGCAGTTAGAATACATAGAATGGAGTATTATGCATGCAGTTAGTTAGATGCATACATAGAATGGAGTATTATGCATTAGAATACAGTTAGAGTTAGAATACATAGAATGGAGTATTATGCATGCAGTTAGAATACATAGAATGGAGTATTATACATGCAGTTAGAATACATAGAATGGAGTATTATGCATGCAGTTAGAATACATAGAATGGAGTATTATGCATGCAGTTAGAATACATAGAATGGAGTATTATGCATGCAGTTAGAATACATAGAATGGAGTATCATGCATGCAGTTAGAATACATAGAATGGAGTATCATACAAGCAGTTAGAAGAAGTGCAAAAGAGCACACTGGGTTACGCCCGCCCACTGGGTTACGCCCGCCCACCGGGTTACGCAGACTGGGATTGTACAGTCATAAAGAAATGTACGCACATACAGTTATCGTGATGTACTGACCTTGATGAATCACGCAAAATTGAGGCACATTTGAATCCCATTTCTGCATTTCATGTATTTATTTATGCAAATCACATGAACTCTGTAGAAACGTATAATCAAAAATTATTCTTGCACAAAACATAGGGTACAAACATCAACTTGTGAGCAGACCATCCCGAAGCCCACCTTTTTGCAACCTTGGGACAACATACACATGCTTTTCTCCTTTTCATGTAAAAAAATATATTAAAAACTATCTCAGAATGATCAAATGCAAAAAAAAAACTGTTATGTAGTTGTTAACAATTGAGCAAGTCGTCCAAAAGTCTGGGGCGGCGAAGTACGGACATCCAGTGCTACTTCATTTGGATGGTTAACACTAAACCAGTATTAAATCCCCTGGCTCTGAGCAAACAGAGAGGATCACTGTTAATATGGAGTGATTCTTCTCCAGGGGGCGCTATATCAGTGTTTTCTGCCGCCACTCACAGAGACCTGACAAATCCTTACTGACATTCTTTCAAGCCAATTAATTAGTGCCGAACAAGCTATAGGAGGAGGTTGGATTTAGTTTGAACCAATGCAGAGGCAAAAGTATTTCACAGAGCTGCCAAACAGTGTGTCAGAGGCTGCCCAATAATGAGGTGGCAGGAGGAACCAGACAGTGTGTCAGAGGCTGCCCAATAATGAGGTGGCAGGAGGAACCAGACAGTGTGTCAGAGGCTGCCCAATAATGAGGTGGCAGGAGGAATCAGACAGTGTGTCAGAGGCTGCCCAATAATGAGGTGGCAGGAGGAACCAGACAGTGTGTCAGATGCTGCCCAATAATGAGGTGGCAGGAGGAACCAGACAGTGTGTCAGAAGCTGCCCAATAATGAGGTGGCAGGAGGAACCAGACAGTGTGTCAGAGGCTGCCCAATAATGAGGTGGCAGGAGGAACCAGACAGTGTGTCAGAGGATGCCCAATAATGAGGTGGCTGTAATGATCTTACTTCGGCAGATCTCATGTAGCAGACACAAGAACTGAGAATTCTTTAAAGGGATTTATTTCTTCCAGGACAGGCAAGACAGGCACTAGAACTGGAAACTTAAACAAACACAAAACCACGAGTCAAACAAAGGATCCACACAGAACATGAAAACAGGAACCTAATACCCAAAGAACATGAACTAAACAGTATAAACAAACTGACCTTACAAAGAACCGGACAAACGTAACCCCAATAACCCACATACCCTTAACAAGCACCGACACCCAAGGACTAACTTAAACACAGGAAATAATGACAGAACCTGGACAAACTAACATACAGAGAACATGGACAACCTATCAAACATAGAACCAGGACAAACTACCATACAGAGAACAAACAGGTGACTGAACGCTTACAACTAACAGTAAACATAAAACCTCTAAGAAACAGAGAACAAGCACACAAATGAATAAACAGAACGAGCAACGTAGAAACAGAGAAACATACTTCAACAATGCCCCGACACCAACAGACTGACAAGACCCACACTATATACAGACACTAACGAACCAAACAAAAAACAGGTGAGAACAAACCACAGGTGCAAAGAATGTCCAAATTAACACCCTCTCCTTGCTGGCAGGGGGCGTGTTGACTCTGACATGGAGGGCTAGAGGCAGTTCCTTACAGTGGCAGGAGGAACCAGACAGTGTGTCAGAGGCTGCCCAATAATGAGGTGGCAGGAGGAACCAGACAGTGTGTCAGAGGCTGCCCAATAATGAGGTGGCAGGAGGAACCAGACAGTGTGTCAGAGGCTGCCCAATAACGAGGTGGCAGGAGAAACCAGACAGTGTGTCAGAGGCTGCCCAATAATGAGGTGGCAGGAGGAACCAGACAGTGTGTCAGAGGCTGCCCAATAATGAGGTGGCAGGAGGAACCAGACAGTGTGTCAGATGCTGCCCAATAATGAGGTGGCAGGAGGAACCAGGCACTGTGTCAGATGCTGCCCAATAATGAGGTGGCAGGAGGAACCAGACAGTGTGTCAGATGCTGCCCAATAATGAGGTGGCAGGAGGAACCAGACAGTGTGTCAGAGGCTGACCAATAATGAGGTGGCAGGAGGAACCAGACAGTGTGTCAGAGGCTGACCAATAATGAGGTGGCAGGAGGAACCAGACAGTGTGTCAGAGGCTGACCAATAATGAGGTGGCAGGAGGAACCAGACAGTGTGTCAGAGGCTGACCAATAATGAGGTGGCAGGAGGAACCAGACAGTGTGTCAGAGGCTGACCAATAATGAGGTGGCAGGAGGAACCAGACAGTGTGTCAGAGGCTGACCAATAATGAGGTGGCAGGAGGAACCAGACAGTGTGTCAGAGGCTGACCAATAATGAGGTGGCAGGAGGAACCAGACAGTGTGTCAGAGGCTGCCCAATAATGAGGTGGCAGGAGGAACCAGACAGTGTGTCAGAGGCTGCCCAATAATGAGGTGGCAGGAGGAACCAGACAGTGTGTCAGATGCTGCCCAATAATGAGGTGGCAGGAGGAACCAGACAGTGTGTCAGATGCTGCCCAATAATGAGGTGGCAGGAGGAACCAGACAGTGTGTCAGAGGCTGCCCAATAATGAGGTGGCAGGAGGAACCAGACAGTGTGTCAGAGGCTGCCCAATAATGAGGTGGCAGGAGGAACCAGACAGTGTGTCAGAGGCTGACCAATAATGAGGTGGCAGGAGGAACCAGACAGTGTGTCAGAGGCTGCCCAATAATGAGGTGGCAGGAGGAACCAGACAGTGTGTCAGAGGCTGCCCAATAATGAGGTGGCAGGAGGAACCAGACAGTGTGTCAGATGCTGCCCAATAATGAGGTGGCAGGAGGAACCAGACAGTGTGTCAGAGGCTGCCCAATAATGAGGTGGCAGGAGGAACCAGACAGTGTGTCAGAGGCTGCCCAATAATGAGGTGGCAGGAGGAACCAGGCACTGTGTCAGAGGCTGCCCAATAATGAGGTGGCAGGAGGAACCAGACAGTGTGTCAGAGGCTGCCCAATAATGAGGTGGCAGGAGGAACCAGACAGTGTGTCAGAGGCTGCCCAATAATGAGGTGGCAGGAGGAACCAGACAGTGTGTCAGAGGCTGCCCAATAATGAGGTGGCAGGAGGAACCAGACAGTGTGTCAGAGGCTGCCCAATAATGAGGTGGCAGGAGGAACCAGACAGTGTGTCAGAGGCTGCCCAATAATGAGGGCACCAGCAACTTCTGTGTCAACTCTGGGCTTCACCCCCTAAATCAAGCATTGCGTTATCTTAGTAAGTTGCAGGTAGAATAAAGAGGTAAAATCACTGCAAGGTTTTATGAAGCAGTCAGTTACATCATAACTGTGTTTTTAGTCATTTGGCGACCAATACCAAATTACAAACATGACAGTGTTGTACTTGGGAAAATATGTTTTCTGTATATAGAGGTTGTGGCAATTACTAGTTCTCATCCTCTTCAGGTAGTATTTATTAATTCATTGAGAAGTGGTGAGCAGTGGTGGCAGGCAGTCCTGTGTGGAGCAGATGTAGTAAATGCACTGAATCTCACAGAGACAGGTGACCTCCAGATACTTTCTGTCTGCTGCCCTGGTAATGGATTGTTTCCTTTCCATAGAAACCAGGCAGTATCACACCAACCTCCGGTATCCATGCCTTACAAGGTTACAGAGCGTTTCCAAAGCTGCCATTGGTGTCCTGAGAATTATAATGTCTACGATGACTCATTAGCCAAAGTAAAGACAATTGGGCAGAGCAATAAACTAAATTATTTGGAGACAAACATTTTGACCTATATCAACAACCACCATGAAGCCACAACACTGGTTTAAATGATTTGATTAAGAGAAGAACCCCCTCATGGAGACTGAGGCCACATTTATGTTCACTGGAATAATAATAAGATGGCAGGAGATTGTGGATATAAAACCTGCTCGTTCATCCAGCCTGTCATAAAAGCTGTGTTTAAACCAGAATGAAATTAGACAGCTGCATCCATCACCAGGTCCTGTACATCTTGGTTAAGCTCACTACCAGGTCCTGTACATCTTGGTGAAGCTCACTACCAGGTCCTGTACATCTTGGTGAAGCTCACTACCAGGTCCTGTACATCTTGGTGAAGCTCACTACCAGGTCCTGTACATCTTGGTGAAGCTCACTACCAGGTCCTGTACATCTTGGTGAAGCTCACTACCAGGTCCTGTACATCTTGGTGAAGCTCACTACCAGGTCCTGTACATCTTGGTGAAGCTCACTACCAGGTCCTGTACATCTTGGTGAAGCTCACTACCAGGTCCTGTACATCTTGGTAAAGCTCACTACCAGGTCCTGTACATCTTGGTGAAGCTCACTACCAGGTCCTGTACATCTTGGTGAAGCTCACTACCAGGTCCTGTACATCTTGGTGAAGCTCACTACCAGGTCCTGTACATCTTGGTAAAGCTCACTACCAGGTCCTGTACATCTTGGTGAAGCTCACTACCAGGTCCTGTACATCTTGGTGAAGCTCACTACCAGGTCCTGTACATCTTGGTGAAGCTCACTACCAGGTCCTGTACATCTTGGTGAAGCTCACTACCAGGTCCTGTACATCTTGGTGAAGCTCACTACCAGGTCCTGTACATCTTGGTGAAGCTCACTACCAGGTCCTGTACATCTTGGTGAAGCTCACTACCAGGTCCTGTACATCTTGGTAAAGCTCACTACCAGGTCCTGTACATCTTGGTGAAGCTCACTACCAGGTCCTGTACATCTTGGTGAAGCTCACTACCAGGTCCTGTACATCTTGGTGAAGCTCACTACCAGGTCCTGTACATCTTGGTAAAGCTCACTACCAGGTCCTGTACATCTTGGTGAAGCTCACTACCAGGTCCTGTACATCTTGGTGAAGCTCACTACCAGGTCCTGTACATCTTGGTGAAGCTCACTACCAGGTCCTGTACATCTTGGTGAAGCTCACTACCAGGTCCTGTACATCTTGGTGAAGCTCACTACCAGGTCCTGTACATCTTGGTGATGCTCACTACCAGGTCCTGTACATCTTGGTAAAGCTCACTACCAGGTCCTGTACATCTTGGTAAAGCTCATTACCAGGTCCTGTACATCTTGGTGAAGCTCACTACCAGGTTCTGTACATCTTGGTGAAGCTCACTACCAGGTCCTGTACATCTTGGTGAAGCTCACTACCAGGTCCTGTACATCTTGGTGAAGCTCACTACCAGCTCCTGTACATCTTGGTGAAGCTCACTACCAGGTCCTGTACATCTTGGTGAAGCTCACTACCAGCTCCTGTACATCTTGGTAAAGCTCACTACCAGGTCCTGTACATCTTGGTGAAGCTCACTACCAGGTCCTGTACATCTTGGTGAAGCTCACTACCAGGTCCTGTACATCTTGGTGAAGCTCACTACCAGGTCCTGTACATCTTGGTGAAGCTCACTACCAGGTCCTGTGTGTCTTGGTGAAGCTCACTACCAGGTCCTGTACATCTTGGTGAAGCTCACTACCAGGTCCTGTACATCTTGGTGAAGCTCACTACCAGGTCCTGTACATCTTGGTAAAGCTCACTACCAGGTCCTGTACATCTTGGTGAAGCTCACTACCAGGTCCTGTACATCTTGGTAAAGCTCACTACCAGGTCCTGTACATCTTGGTGAAGCTCACTACCAGGTCCTGTACATCTTGGTAAAGCTCACTACCAGGTCCTGTACATCTTGGTGAAGCTCACTACCAGGTCCTGTACATCTTGGTAAAGCTCACTACCAGGTCCTGTACATCTTGGTGAAGCTCACTACCAGGTCCTGTACATCTTGGTAAAGCTCACTACCAGGTCCTGTACATCTTGGTGAAGCTCACTACCAGGTCCTGTACATCTTGGTAAAGCTCACTACCAGGTCCTGTACATCTTGGTGAAGCTCACTACCAGGTCCTGTACATCTTGGTAAAGCTCACTACCAGGTCCTGTACATCTTGGTGAAGCTCACTACCAGGTCCTGTACATCTTGGTAAAGCTCACTACCAGGTCCTGTACATCTTGGTAAAGCTCACTACCAGGTCCTGTACATCTTGGTGAAGCTCACTACCAGGTCCTGTACATCTTGGTGAAGCTCACTACCAGGTCCTGTACATCTTGGTAAAGCTCACTACCAGGTCCTGTACATCTTGGTAAAGCTCACTACCAGGTCCTGTACATCTTGGTGAAGCTCACTACCAGATCCTGTACATCTTGGTAAAGCTCACTACCAGGTCCTGTACATCTTGGTAAAGCTCACTACCAGGTCCTGTACATCTTGGTGAAGCTCACTACCAGGTCCTGTACATCTTGGTGAAGCTCACTACCAGGTCCTGTACATCTTGGTAAAGCTCACTACCAGGTCCTGTACATCTTGGTAAAGCTCACTACCAGGTCCTGTACATCTTGGTGAAGCTCACTACCAGGTCCTGTACATCTTGGTGAAGCTCACTACCAGGTCCTGTACATCTTGGTAAAGCTCACTACCAGGTCCTGTACATCTTGGTAAAGCTCACTACCAGGTCCTGTACATCTTGGTGAAGCTCACTACCAGGTCCTGTACATCTTGGTAAAGCTCACTACCAGGTCCTGTACATCTTGGTGAAGCTCACTACCAGGTCCTGTACATCTTGGTGAAGCTCACTACCAGGTCCTGTACATCTTGGTGAAGCTCACTACCAGGTCCTGTACATCTTGGTGAAGCTCACTACCAGGTCCTGTACATCTTGGTGAAGCTCACTACCAGGTCCTGTACATCTTGGTGAAGCTCACTACCAGGTCCTGTACATCTTGGTGAAGCTCACTACCAGGTCCTGTACATCTTGGTAAAGCTCACTACCAGGTCCTGTACATCTTGGTGAAGCTCACTACCAGGTCCTGTACATCTTGGTGAAGCTCACTACCAGGTCCTGTACATCTTGGTGAAGCTCACTACCAGGTCCTGTACATCTTGGTAAAGCTCACTACCAGGTCCTGTACATCTTGGTGAAGCTCACTACCAGGTCCTGTACATCTTGGTGAAGCTCACTACCAGGTCCTGTACATCTTGGTGAAGCTCACTACCAGGTCCTGTACATCTTGGTGAAGCTCACTACCAGGTCCTGTACATCTTGGTGAAGCTCACTACCAGGTCCTGTACATCTTGGTGATGCTCACTACCAGGTCCTGTACATCTTGGTAAAGCTCACTACCAGGTCCTGTACATCTTGGTAAAGCTCATTACCAGGTCCTGTACATCTTGGTGAAGCTCACTACCAGGTTCTGTACATCTTGGTGAAGCTCACTACCAGGTCCTGTACATCTTGGTGAAGCTCACTACCAGGTCCTGTACATCTTGGTGAAGCTCACTACCAGCTCCTGTACATCTTGGTGAAGCTCACTACCAGGTCCTGTACATCTTGGTGAAGCTCACTACCAGCTCCTGTACATCTTGGTAAAGCTCACTACCAGGTCCTGTACATCTTGGTGAAGCTCACTACCAGGTCCTGTACATCTTGGTGAAGCTCACTACCAGGTCCTGTACATCTTGGTGAAGCTCACTACCAGGTCCTGTACATCTTGGTGAAGCTCACTACCAGGTCCTGTGTGTCTTGGTGAAGCTCACTACCAGGTCCTGTACATCTTGGTGAAGCTCACTACCAGGTCCTGTACATCTTGGTGAAGCTCACTACCAGGTCCTGTACATCTTGGTAAAGCTCACTACCAGGTCCTGTACATCTTGGTGAAGCTCACTACCAGGTCCTGTACATCTTGGTAAAGCTCACTACCAGGTCCTGTACATCTTGGTGAAGCTCACTACCAGGTCCTGTACATCTTGGTAAAGCTCACTACCAGGTCCTGTACATCTTGGTGAAGCTCACTACCAGGTCCTGTACATCTTGGTAAAGCTCACTACCAGGTCCTGTACATCTTGGTGAAGCTCACTACCAGGTCCTGTACATCTTGGTAAAGCTCACTACCAGGTCCTGTACATCTTGGTGAAGCTCACTACCAGGTCCTGTACATCTTGGTAAAGCTCACTACCAGGTCCTGTACATCTTGGTGAAGCTCACTACCAGGTCCTGTACATCTTGGTAAAGCTCACTACCAGGTCCTGTACATCTTGGTGAAGCTCACTACCAGGTCCTGTACATCTTGGTAAAGCTCACTACCAGGTCCTGTACATCTTGGTAAAGCTCACTACCAGGTCCTGTACATCTTGGTGAAGCTCACTACCAGGTCCTGTACATCTTGGTGAAGCTCACTACCAGGTCCTGTACATCTTGGTAAAGCTCACTACCAGGTCCTGTACATCTTGGTAAAGCTCACTACCAGGTCCTGTACATCTTGGTGAAGCTCACTACCAGATCCTGTACATCTTGGTAAAGCTCACTACCAGGTCCTGTACATCTTGGTAAAGCTCACTACCAGGTCCTGTACATCTTGGTGAAGCTCACTACCAGGTCCTGTACATCTTGGTGAAGCTCACTACCAGGTCCTGTACATCTTGGTAAAGCTCACTACCAGGTCCTGTACATCTTGGTAAAGCTCACTACCAGGTCCTGTACATCTTGGTGAAGCTCACTACCAGGTCCTGTACATCTTGGTGAAGCTCACTACCAGGTCCTGTACATCTTGGTAAAGCTCACTACCAGGTCCTGTACATCTTGGTAAAGCTCACTACCAGGTCCTGTACATCTTGGTGAAGCTCACTACCAGGTCCTGTACATCTTGGTAAAGCTCACTACCAGGTCCTGTACATCTTGGTGAAGCTCACTACCAGGTCCTGTACATCTTGGTAAAGCTCACTACCAGGTCCTGTACATCTTGGTAAAGCTCACTACCAGGTCCTGTGACCCATTTTCAATTATGTATTTGTGTATTCTTCTCAATTGCTTTGGCTCACATCTCTAAAATGTCAGCGGCTAGCAAGCAAGGGATGTGAAACGGATGAATCCTGTCAGAAATGGTTCTTGTCTTTCAGTAAATAAAGAGGAGAGGAAATACCTGGAGGACACAGCAACAACAGAAAAAACAATATACGTCATAAAATGTTTGAATTTATCCCAGCAGGGACAGAAACATTTCCATAATTTTCACTTCTAATCTTAATCTCTGTAATATTCTGCAATTTCAAATCTATCAATTCAAAGAATAATATACTCTACAATATTCTACAAATCTATAGATTGACTGCAGGAACACAGACCATCTTAATCTATAGATTAACTGCAGGTACACAAACCACCTTAAACTATAGATTGACTACAGGTACACAGACCATCTTAAACTATAGATTGACTGCAGGTACACAGACCATCTTAACCTATAGATTGACTGCAGGTACACAGACCATCTTAAACTATAGATTGACTGCAGGTACACAGACCATCTTAAACTATAGATTGACTGCAGGTACACAGACCACCTTAAACTATAGATTGGCTGCAGGTACACAGACCATCTTAAACTATAGATTGACTGCAGGTACACAGACCACCTTAAACTATAGATTGACTGCAGGTACACAGACCATCTTAAACTATAGATTGACTGCAGGTACACAGACCACCTTAAACTATAGATTGGCTGCAGGTACACAGACCAGCTTAATCTATAGATTAACTGCAGGTACACAAACCACCTTAAACTATAGATTGACTACAGGTACACAGACCAGCTTAAACTATAGATTGACTACAGGTACACAGACCATCTTAATCTATAGATTAACTGCAGGTACACAGACCAGCTTAAACTATAGATTGGCTGCAGGTACACAGACCATCTTAAACTATAGATTGACTGCAGGTACACAGACCATCATAAACTATAGATTGACTACAGGTACACAGACCACCTTAAACTATAGATTGGCTGCAGGTACACAGACCATCTTAACCTATAGATTGACTGCAGGTACACAGACCAGCTAAAACTATAGATTGACTGCAGGTACACAGACCATCTTAAACTATAGATTGACTGCAGGTACACAGACCATCTTAATCTATAGATTGACTGCAGGTACACAGACCTGCTAAAAACTATAGATTGACTGCAGGTACACAGACCATCTTAACCTATAGATTGACTGCAGGTACACAGACCAGCTAAAACTATAGATTGACTGCAGGTACACAGACCAGCTAAAACTATAGATTGACTGCAGGTACACAGACCAGCTTAAACTATAGATTGACTGCAGGTACACAGACCATCTTAAACTATAGATTGACTGCAGGTACACAGACCATCTTAAACTATAGATTGACTGCAGGTACACAGACCATCTTAATCTATAGATTGACTGCAGGAACACAGACCTGCTTTCTACACGTCTGCAGATGTCACCAGGTTTAGGCTTTAGAGTTTTTGGCTTTAGGGATGGAGTCGTCTTAAAACTGCCTTTAGTCACCTTCCTTCTTCATCACATGGACTATTAAGTAAATGTATTCTCACAAAAAGACCATATTGGCTGTATTAAGTGCAATCTATGCCATCTAAATATAACCTGGTTTTCATTGCTCACAACAGGAACTTTGGGAATGATAAGTTCTTGGACCTCTGTCAGCTATTCCTTTTCTAACAAACCTATCTAGCTAATAAAACCTCATCCCAAGATAGATTTGTCCTAGAAACACAATGTGAGACTGGATAGCTATTTGCTAGCTGAGCCTAAGTCCTCTATTTGAAGTTGTCACAAAGGATCTGTGTCTACCAGTCTGAAACAGGCTTTCTCTCTGGATAACTGCCGACAGACTCCAAGCTAATGAGGCTCTGTTTGGCCCTTAGAGGCCACTGTATGTCTATAACCCGAGAGCCATCTCCTGAATTTCTTAACAGGCTTTACGAGGTGGGAGGCACAGCTTTAAGCTTAACCAAGAGACTCACTTTTAACAAGTTCTGTTCCAGTCCAACTTCTTATATTCTGCTCCGTGATCAACAGTCTTTTTCTGTTGACCTGCCACAAGGATTAATTCTGAGCCGAGGACCTTGGGTGTTTTCAACTGTGACTTGCTCCTAACTCTTTACATTATGTACTGTTTTGAGCTATTATGGTTTAATATCGTAGGCAGATGATTATGATGCATATTGAATAATGTCAAGAGATAAGGTCGAAGCCATCAAACAGAATGACACTAGCTGAATGGCTAAGTGACGTGCTCAACAGCAAGGTTTAAAAGATGTGTAATTAAATTAGATCATTTTCTATACCCAGACAATGGCATGAAAACAGATGCAGCCCACAGGTAGGGAGCATGTAATATGCATCCTGTCTGTGAAGCTTTTAATATTGCATTGTGTCTAAAGAACATTGTGGTCACATCTGTTAATGACAGGGTCTGGGAGGATAACTAGATAGATGGTAAAGTAATTCTGTGGATGAATTGGCAACATCACTGTACTGAAATTATACAAGTCTGAGGAAATTGTTTCTGCTATTTTGTGAGTTGTATTCACATTGTCAGTTGTATTGTATAGGCCATTCTATTTATTTAAATCTTTTAATGTATCTACCTTTTCGCCCTCACCAATTTCGTCATATCCAATTATTTATACAGCTGTCACAGCACAACTGCCAGCCCATTCCAGAGATTTGAACATTATTACGAGCCATCATGCTTCTAATTAGGAAGTAATGTGGGTCTGCAGGTGAGGACACACTAACTCATCTGATTACCTCAGATACATGTGAGGACACACTAACTCATCTGATTACCTCAGATACATGTGAGGACACACTAACTCATCTGATTACCTCAGATACATGTGAGGACACACTAACTCATCTGATTACCTCAGATACATGTGAGGACACACTAACTCATCTGATTACCTCAGATACATGTGAGGACACACTAACTCATCTGATTACCTCAGATACATGTGAGGACACACTAACTCATCTGATTACCTCAGATACATGTGAGGACACACTAACTCATCTGATTACCTCAGATACATGTGAGGACACACTAACTCATCTGATTACCTCAGATACATGTGAGGACACACTAACTCATCTGATTACCTCAGATACATGTGAGGACACACTAACTCATCTGATTACCTCAGATACATGTGAGGATATATCTGTAGATATACAGATACATAACTATATACCCCCCCCATATATATAACTTATTATATCCACTGTATGTATAGATATACAGATACATAACTATATACCCCCCCCCCCATATATATAACTTATCATATCCATTGTATGTATAGATATACAGATATATAACTATATACCCCCCCACATATATAACTTATTATATACACTGTATGTATAGATATACAGATATATAACTATATACCCCCTATATATATATAACTTATTATATACACTGTATGTATAGATATACAGATATATAACTATATACCCCCCATATATATAACTTATTATATCCACTGTATGTATAGATATACAGATATATAACTATATACCCCCCATATATATAACTTATTATATACACTGTATGTATAGATATACAGATATATAACTATATACCCCCCATATATATAACTTATTATATCCACTGTATGTATAGATATACAGATATATAACTATATACCCCCCATATATATAACTTATTATATACACTGTATGTATAGATATACAGATATATAACTATATACCCCCACATATATAACTTATTATATCCACTGTATGTATAGATATACAGATATATAACTATATACCCCCCATATATATAACTTATTATATCCACTGTATGTATAGATATACAGATATATAACTATATACCCCCACATATATAACTTATTATATCCACTGTATGTATAGATATACAGATATATAACTATATACCCCCCACATATATAACTTATTATATCCACTGTATGTATAGATATACAGATATATAACTATATACCCCCCACATATATAACTTATTATATCCACTGTATGTATAGATATACATATATATAACTATATACCCCCACATATATAACTTATTATATACACTGTATGTATAGATATACAGATATATAACTATATACCCCCACATATATAACTTATTATATCCACTGTATGTATAGATATACAGATATATAAACTATATACCCCCACATATATAACTTATTATATCCACTGTATGTATAGATATACAGATATATAACTATATACCCCCATATATATAAACTTATTATATACACTGTATGTATAGATATACAGATATATAACTATATACCCCCATATATATAACTTATTATATCCACTGTATGTATAGATATACAGATATATAACTATATACCCCCCATATATATAACTTATTATATCCACTGTATGTATAGATATACAGATATATAACTATATACCCCCATATATATTATATCCCCAGATATATAACTATATATATATATAACTTATTATATCCACTGTATGTATAGATATACAGATATATAACTATATACCCCCCACATATATAACTTATTATATCCACTGTATGTATAGATATACAGATATATAACTATATACCCCCCACATATATAAACTTATTATATACACTGTATGTATAGATATACAGATATATAACTATATACCCCCCACATATATAACTTATTATATACACTGTATGTATAGATATACAGATATATAACTATATACCCCCCATATATATATAACTTATTATATACACTGTATGTATAGATATACAGATATATAACTATATACCCCCCATATATATAACTTATTATATCCACTGTATGTATAGATATACAGATATATAACTATATACCCCCCATATATATAACTTATTATATCCACTGTATGTATAGATATACAGATATATAACTATATACCCCCCATATATATAACTTATTATATACACTGTATGTATAGATATACAGATATATAACTATATACCCCCCACATATATAACTTATTATATCCACTGTATGTATAGATATACAGATATATAACTATATACCCCCCATATATATATAACTTATTATATACACTGTATGTATAGATATACAGATATATAACTATATACCCCCCACATATATAACTTATTATATACACTGTATGTATAGATATACAGATATATAACTATATACCCCCCACATATATAACTTATTATATCCACTGTGTCATGGTTCACAGGTGTTCCCGTGTGTTCCTGTGTCGTGGTGTGCTTGTTTGTCTCCATCTTGTGGGTGTTCATAGGGTTTCATCATTACCTTAATTTTCCCCCTTTTTCTCACCTGTTGCTTGTTAGTCCTCGTTATGTGTAGTATTTAGTCTTCCCTGTTATCCTGTGTGTTTGTCGGGTCATTGTCTGGTTAAGGTACGTGGTTTCTGTTTCTGGTCTGTGTTAATTCTATGATTGTTAGTTCTTTGTGTGTAGGAATGTTTCGTGTCTGTGTTTATTCCTAGGCTGGTTATTTCGTTATGTGTTTGTAGGAATCTTTTGTGTCAATGTTTTCCTGTGCTGGTTAGTTTTGTCTTTGGTAGGGTGGAGTAGAGGTAGGCCGGTATTTTAGGGGATGTGATCTGTGTCTGTTCTGATGTTTTGTTTCTGTTGTCTGGTTAAGTTCTCGTTTCTTGTGCCTGTTCCTGCCTGGATGAGAATAAAAACCCTTTATTGGAAAAGCTTCTCCGCGAGTGTGTCTACTCCTTGGGATCTGCATGGCAGACCCTGACAGAATGACCCGACCCGCTATGACACAGCGGAGAAAGAAGAGCTGTCCGTCCACTTACGGACAGTCTCCAGAGTTCCCTGAATGTTTTCGCCGGTGCGCGATCCGGCGCGGACCGCCCCTCCCTCCTCGAACATCCACTCCGCCAGCTATCTGGTTACCAGCGGACTACGCAGCATTGCGTGAGTGGAGAGAGTCACTCCGCAGCGAGGATGAGGAGTATCTGGAGGGGGAGTACGGCTGGGAGCCCTATGGTGCTGAGGACTCCGAGTCTGAGGACGAGTCCGAGGAGGAGGAGTACATGGAGGGGAGGTTTCGCTGGGATCCTTTCACCCTCCAGCTGATTCCTGTCTCACCTTCCTCGTTTCTGCCCTCCACCTCACCACCCCTGAGAGCTGCTCGGCAGCACGAGATGGCTGCCGCCCGCAGCTCAAGATGGCTGCCGCCCCGCAGCACAAGATGGCTGCCGCCCCGCAGCACAAGATGGCTGCCGCCCCGCAGCACAAGATGGCTGCCGCCCCGCAGCACAAGATGGCTGCCGCCCCGCAGCACAAGATGGCTGCCGCCCCGCAGCACAAGATGGCTGCCGCCCCGCAGCACAAGATGGCTGCCGCCCCGCAGCACAAGATGACTGCCGCCCCTCAGCTCAAGATGGCTGCCGCCCGCAGCACAGGATGGCTGCCGCCCCGCAGCACAGGATGGCTGCCGCCCCGCAGCTCAAGATGGCTGACCAGGCTCAAGCGGCGAAAGGACAGGGGAGGTCTCACTGCTGGACAGTGGTGAGGACCTTGAGTGTTCAGATGAGGAGGACATTGATGATGACCCTCCTCCTTTGGAAGACACCAGAGGTGGAGGGAAGAAGCTACTGCCTGAGCCTGTCCCCGTGTCCTTGCCTGAGCCTGTCTCCGTGTCCTTGCCTGAGCCTGTCTCCGTGTCCTTGCCTGAGCCTGTCCCCGTGTCCTTGCCTGAGCCTGACCCCGTGTCCTTGCCTGAGCCTGTCCCCGTGTCCTTGCCTGAGCCTGTCCCCGTGCCCTTGCCTGAGCCTGTCCCCGTGCCCTTGCCTGAGCCTGTCCCCGTGCCCTTGCCTGAGCCTGTCCCCGTGCCCTTGCCTGAGCCTGTCCCGTGCCCTTGCCTGAGCCTGTCCCCGTGCCCTTGCCTGAGCCTGTCCCCGTTTCCTTGCCTGAGCCAGCCCCGTGTCCATCCCAGAGTCTGTCCCCGTGGCGGTCCCCGTGGCTGTCCCGGTCCCCGAGCTCACTCCAGCCCCAGAGCTCACTCCAGCCCCAGAGCTCACTCCAGCCCCAGAGCTCACTCCAGCCCCAGAGCTCACGCCAGCCCCAGAGCTCACGCCAGCCCCAGAGCTCACGCCAGCCCCAGAGCTCACGCCAGCCCCAGAGCTCACGCCAGCCCCAGAGCTCACTCCAGCCCCCGAGCTCACTCCAGCCCCGAGCTCACTCCAGCCCCGAGCTCACTCCAGCCCCGAGCTCACTCCAGCCCCGAGCTCACTCCAGCCCCAGAGCTCACTCCAGCCCCAGAGCCCACTCCAGCCCCCGAGCCCACTCCAGCCCCAGAGCCCACTCCAGCCCCAGAGCTCACTCCAGCCCCAGAGCTCACTCCAGCCCCAGAGCTCACTCCAGCCCCAGAGCTCACTCCAGACCCCGAGCTCACTTCAGACCCCTTGTCGGAGTCTGTCCCCCTGCCTGACTCCAGTCCTGTCCCCCTGCCTGACTCCAGTCCTGTCCCCCTGCCTGACTCCAGTCCTGTCCCCCTGCCTGACTCCAGTCCTGTCCCCCTGCCTGACTCCAGTCCGGTCCCCCGTCCTGTTCTCGAGCCCCGTCCTATGCCCGAGGCCGTCATCCTGGCCGGGACAGTTCCCGGCCAAGGACTGTTGCCGGGCCAAAACCAGTTCCGGCTCGGCCACCTGAACCGTGTCCTCCGGCACGACCACCTGAACCGTGTCCTCCGGCACGACCACCTGAACCGTGTCCTCCGGCACGGCCACCTGAACCGTGTCCTCCGGCACGGCCACCTGAACCGTGTCCTCCGGCACGGCCACCTGAACCGTGTCCTCCGGCACGGCCACCTGAACCGTGTCCTCCGGCGCTGCCTCCTGACCCGTGTCCTCCGGCGCTGCCTCCTGACCCGTGTCCTCCGGCGCTGCCTCCTGACCCGTGTCCTCCGGCGCTGCCTCCTGACCCGTGTCCTCCGGCGCTGCCTCCTGACCCGTGTCCTCCGGCGCTGCCTCCTGACCCGTGTCCTCCGGCCCTGCCTCCTGACCCGTGTCCTCCGGCCCTGCCTCCTGACCCGTCTCCTCCGGCCCTGCCTCCTGACCCGTCTCCTCCGGCGCTGCCTCCTGACCCGTCTCCTCCGGCGCTGCCTCCTGACCCGTCTCCTCCGGCGCTGCCTCCTGACCCGTCTCCTCCGGCGCTGCCTCCTGACCCGTGTCCTCCGGCCCTGCCTCCTGACCCGTCTCCTCCGGCCCTGCCTCCTGACCCGTCTCCTCCGGCACTGCCTCCTGACCCGTCTCCTCCGGCACTGCCTCCTGACCCGTCTCCTCCGGCACTGCCTCCTGACCCGTCTCCTCCGGCACTGCCTCCTGACCCGTCTCCTCCGGCACTGCCTCCTGACCCGTATCTGCCTGGTCGACCTCCAGACCTGCACCCTCCTGTCCGGCCTCCAGACCTGCACCCTCCTGTCCGGCCTCCAGACCTGCACCCGCCTGTCCGGCCTCCAGACCTGCACCCGCCTGTCCGGCCTCCAGACCTGCACCCTCCTGTCCGGCCTCCAGACCTGCACCCTCCTGATCTGCCTCCTGACCCGCTCCCGCCGGGTAGACCTCCTGACCCGCTCCCGCCGGGTAGACCTCCTGACCCGCTCCCGCCGGGTAGACCACCTGACCCGCTCCCGCCGGGTAGACCACCTGACCCGCCGTCCTTGCCTGGCCGGTCGCCCGAGCTGTCCTTGCCTGTCCGGCCTCCTGACCCTCATCCGTCCTTCCGGACCTCTGCTCCGCCTACGCCTGTCCGCCCTCCTGACCCGCATCCGCCCGTCCTGTCCTCTGCCCCGCCTCAGCCGTTACGGCCTCCTGACCCGCATCCGCCCGGCCGGGTCTCTGCTCCGCCCCTCCGGTCCGGCCTCCTGACTCTGTGTCTTGCTGGCACTGTCCTCTAGGCCTCCGCTTGCCCCCGGAGTAACTGCACTATTCCCTTGACTCTGTCCCCGTTCCAGGTTTTTGTTTCTCGCCTCCATCCCACCCCACCTCCTCTGCCGCCTCCCCGCTGCAATTCGTAGCCGGGGTTTTAGTTTATTTTTTATTTTTTGGCGCTTCTGGAGCCGCGCCTTGAGGGGGTACTGTCATGGTTCACAGGTGTTCCCGTGTGTTCCTGTGTCGTGGTGTGCTTGTTTGTCTCCATCTTGTGGGTGTTCATAGGGTTTCATCATTACCTTAATTTTCCCCCTTTTTCTCACCTGTTGCTTGTTAGTCCTCGTTATGTGTAGTATTTAGTCTTCCCTGTTATCCTGTGTGTTTGTCGGGTCATTGTCTGGTTAAGGTACGTGGTTTCTGTTTCTGGTCTGTGTTAATTCTATGATTGTTAGTTCTTTGTGTAGGAATGTTTCGTGTCTGTGTTTATTCCTAGGCTGGTTATTTCGTTATGTGTTTGTAGGAATCTTTTGTGTCAATGTTTTCCTGTGCTGGTTAGTTTTGTCTTTGGTAGGGTGGAGTAGAGGTAGGCCGGTATTTTAGGGGATGTGATCTGTGTCTGTTCTGATGTTTTGTTTCTGTTGTCTGGTTAAGTTCTCGTTTCTTGTGCCTGTTCCTGCCTGGATGAGAATAAAAACCCTTTATTGGAAAAGCTTCTCCGCGAGTGTGTCTACTCCTTGGGATCTGCATGGCAGACCCTGACACACTGTATGTATAGATATACAGATATATAACTATATACCCCCACATATATAACTTATTATATCCACTGTATGTATAGATATACAGATATATAACTATATACCCCCATATATATAACTTATTATATCCATTGTATGTATAGATATACAGATATATAACTATATACCCCCATATATATAACTTATTATATCCATTGTATGTATAGATATACAGATATATAACTATATACCCCCACATATATAACTTATTATATCCACTGTATGTATAGATATACAGATATATAACTATATACCCCCCCATATATATAACTTATTATATCCATTGTATGTATAGATATACAGATATATAACTATATACCCCCATATATATAACTTATTATATCCACTGTATGTATAGATATACAGATATATAACTATATACCCCCCATATATATAACGTATTATATCCACTGTATGTATAGATATACAGATATATAACTATATACACCCCATATATATAACTTATTATATCCACTGTATGTATAGATATACAGATATATAACTATATACCCCCCATATATATAACTTATTATATCCATTGTATGTATAGATATACAGATATATAACTATATACCCCCCATATATATAACTTATTATATCCATTGTATGTATAGATATACAGATATATAACTATATACCCCCCATATATATAACTTATTATATCCATTGTATGTATAGATATACAGATATATAACTATATACCCCCCATATATATAACTTATTATATCCACTGTATGTATAGATATACAGATATATAACTATATACCCCCTATATATATATAACTTATTATATACACTGTATGTATAGATATACAGATATATAACTATATACCCCCCATATATATAACTTATTATATCCATTGTATGTGGAGCGGTTGTGGTATTGTGGTTAAATGCACACATTAACTCTAAACATTTTTCACTTCTGATGTCCAGCTTCTTTGATCAGTCTCCTTTTCGCCTGGCCATCAAGTTTGGAGGGACAACCTGCAAGGTCTGGGTTATGTCATACGCCTTCCATTTTTAATGATGGTCTTAACTCTATTAATATTCATTCCCTGACTTGTGCCTACCCAGAACTGTATCTCATAGATCTTTTGAAAGTAACTATCCACCCAAAGTGGATTTCATGCTTTGTACTACTAACAAAAGAGTCCTTAATGAACTACTGCTTTAATTCTGAACTAATCAAAGTCTAAAATTGATTACAGATGGTGGTTTAATTATTCGGTGGACACCTCAGCAATGGCATTGTATTGTAGTAATCTGTTGGCAACATCTCTATCTGGGTTGCATAATGCAAAAGAAAGATTACTGAGGTGAATTACTTAGCCAGTTAGAGTTACTTAGCTAGCTAATGACAACAGTCCCATCTGTCTAAATAAGTTTGAAGAAATTATGAAGGCGTTGTTGGAAGATCTGGGAAGATTGACCATCTGTTGTCCGGGTGAAGTCTGAACAACTTGGAGCACAGAAGACATTGGAGATTGGAGAGTGGACTTTAGCAGAAACCCAGCAGACCTTTGTCCCATCGTCCTGAGTGGCTTCCCTGTCAACACCATTGGTTCCTGGGCAACACAATCAACCGGGACCTCAAGTTGGAGCTGAACATCACCTCTCTCTTACAATGAAAGTTCAACCTGCCAAAGACCCTGATGGTGCACTTCTACACCTCCATCATTGAGTCCATCCTGACCTCGTCATCATCACTGTCTGGTACACTGCAGCCACTGTCAAGGACCAGGGCAGGCACATCGTTGTCTCTGCAGAGCGGCCGTTGGCTACAATCTGCCACCTCTTTTTAACCTACACACCTTCAGGACCCTGAGGTGAGCTGCAAATATTGAGGCAGATCCCTTCCATCCTGGACATTGACTATTCAGAACTCTACCTAAGGCAGAAGGTTGAGATCAAGATCAAGAACAGTTAATTTCCTACACCAGTAGGTCTCAGGAACATGCCCCAGAACCACACTGACTATAGCCTGCTCCCTAAATACACACAGACATCCCACTGGACAATTGAACCTCACATTTTTCAGTAAATCATTCTTTAAATAAATATTTAAGTACATCTCTTAAATCTCTTTAAGTAAATCATATCTTTGTTTAGTAGTTGTGTTAATTGCTGCACTAACAGGCCAGAACAAATTCCTTGTTTGTTGTAAACTAACGTACTTGGCATTAGAGCTCTTCTGATTCTAATGTTACCTTCATTGATGCTACAAATCTGTTAGTAGTGAACCTTACAAGTAACTACAACAAAACAAATAGAATGATAAGAGATGGCTAACAATATAGATATCATAGGTACACTATATGATCCTATTAGACACGCCTCTAGTCCAGGGATGAGACATAGAATCTAGAGTTCCTAACCAGGGTTCACTGAGACACTACACATTCTAGAAGAGAATCTGGGTCACTAGAAAGAAAATGGTTTGTCTCATTTCTACTAGAGATCACTTCTTACCCTTTCAATATGAAGTACTATTTAATGCAATCAATGCAATCAAGGCGAACAATAGGTATCTCTAAGTTACCACGGCTTCTGAATAATTATGAAACATTGCAAGGCACAAACGCATTTCATTATATGTTGTTTTGGCCCCCTATATGGTTCTGTCAAAGGCAACCCTTGTGCACATTCATCATGCAGATACGATCGATGCTTGGACAGTCACTTCTGGCTTTTCCAATTCTTCTCTTTTCTCCCTTCGTTGTGGTGGACACAGTGGATATTCACTCATCTAAATGCAGTAGCCGGCTTAGAGACCCTCATCTGAATGCAGTAGCCGGCTCTCCTGTTAGATTCATGTGTTCTTAGAGACCCTGATCTGAATGCAGTAATAGTACATAATAATAATAGTGTACACTTTTAGGCCATCTATATTCATTTGCCAGGAGGTTTTAACATTTTGGTTTCACTTCATTCGCCACTGTGGTTTTACAACAGCCTGCTCCTTCTGAGGCAAAGACAAATAAGATGCGCCATCTACTGGACATTGTGTGTCAGCAACATTCTCCCATTCAAAACATGTATGGTTCAAAATGAACCAAAACCGTGAAATGGGTGGGTATCAGAGCCTCTGCGGTTTTAGTGTTAACTGTGTTTTTCTGGCTAAAATTTCCTAAAAAACTTTAAGAGATGACAGTTACTGTCACAAAATGCTAGGAGAAGTGCAGAGAAATGAGTCACATGCAGAGTCAGAGTCACACTCTTTGGTATTTTTTAAACAAAACAAGATAAACACTGTGTTTACTGATTTTAGAGAGGTTATGGAAAGATAACAACTCCGTTTAGCTGCCCAGGTCGTCACAGAAAAAGGAAGTTACGTCCTAACTGAAGACCCGCCGAGATGTCTGACAGATTGCATTTCGACTTGAATATGAGCATGGTGACTTGAACATGACCATGCACTTTTGAATTAGCATTTTCATTTCAATTAAGTCCACTAAAAAGCAGGGCATTGTTTGAAAATGCAAATGCAATTTGGGAATAACATTAGTACACCAGTATAAACACCATGGAACCATGTTCATCTGTACTAACAATAGTACACCAGTATAAACACCATATTCATCTGTACTAACAATAGTACACCAGAATAAACACCATGGAACCATGTTCATCTGTACTAACAATAGTACACCAGTATAAACACCATGGAACCATGTTCATCTGTACTAACAATAGTACACCAGTATAAACACCATATTCATCTGTACTAACAATAGTACACCAGTATAAACACCATGTTCATCTGTACTAACAATAGTACACCAGTACAAACACCATGTTCATCTGTACTAACAATAGTACACCAGTATAAACACCATATTCATCTGTACTAACAATAGTACACCAGTATAAACACCATGTTCATCTGTACTAACAATAGTACACCAGTATAAACACCATGTTCATCTGTACTAACAATAGTACACAAGTACAAACACCATGTTCATCTGTACTAACAATAGTACACCAGTATAAACACCATGTTCATCTGTACTAACAATAGTACACAAGTACAAACACCATGTTCATCTGTACTAACAATAGTACACCAGTATAAACACCATGTTCATCTGTACTAACAATAGTACACCAGTACAAACACCATGTTCATCTGTACTAACAATAGTACACAAGTATAAACACCATGTTCATCTGTACTAACAATAGTACACAAGTACAAACACCATGTTGATCTGTACTAACAATAGTACATAAACACCATGTTCATCTGTACTAACAATAGTACACAAGTACAAACACCATGTTCATCTGCACTAACAATAGTACACCAGTATAAACACCATGTTCATCTGTACTAACAATAGTACACCAGTATAAACACCATGTTCATCTGTACTAACAATAGTACACCAGTACAAACACCATGTTCATCTGTACTAACAATAGTACACAAGTATAAACACCATGTTCATCTGTACTAAGAATAGTACACAAGTACAAACACCATGTTGATCTGTACTAACAATAGTACATAAACACCATGTTCATCTGTACTAACAATAGTACACAAGTACAAACACCATGTTCATCTGCACTAACAATAGTACACCAGTATAAACACCATGTTCATCTGTACTAACAATAGTACACCAGTATAAACACCATGTTCATCTGTACTAACAATAGTACACCAGTATAAACACCATGTTCATCTGTACTAACAATAGTACACCAGTATAAACACCATGTTCATCTGTACTAACAATAGTACACCAGTATAAACACCATGTTCATCTGTACTAACAATAGTACACCAGTATAAACACCATGTTCAGCTGTACTAACAATAGTACACCAGTACAAACACCATGTTCATCTGTACTAACAATAGTACACCAGTACAAACACCATGTTCATCTGTACTAACAATAGTACACCAGTATAAACACCATGTTTATCTGTACTAACAATAGTACACCAGTACAAACACCATGTTCATCTGTACTAACAATAGTACACAAGTATAAACACCATGTTCATCTGTACTAACAATAGTACACAAGTACAAACACCATGTTCATCTGTACTAACAATAGTACATAAACACCATGTTCATCTGTACTAACAATAGTACACAAGTACAAACACCATGTTCATCTGCACTAACAATAGTACACCAGTATAAACACCATGTTCATCTGTACTAACAATAGTACACCAGTATAAACACCATGTTCATCTGTACTAACAATAGTACACCAGTATAAACACCATATTCATCTGTACTAACAATAGTACACCAGTATAAACACCATGTTCATCTGTACTAACAATAGTACACCAGTATAAACACCATGTTCATCTGTACTAACAATAGTACACAAGTACAAACACCATGTTCATCTGTACTAACAATAGTACACCAGTATAAACACCATGTTCATCTGTACTAACAATAGTACACAAGTACAAACACCATGTTCATCTGTACTAACAATAGTACACCAGTATAAACACCATGTTCATCTGTACTAACAATAGTACACCAGTACAAACACCATGTTCATCTGTACTAACAATAGTACACAAGTATAAACACCATGTTCATCTGTACTAACAATAGTACACAAGTACAAACACCATGTTGATCTGTACTAACAATAGTACATAAACACCATGTTCATCTGTACTAACAATAGTACACAAGTACAAACACCATGTTCATCTGCACTAACAATAGTACACCAGTATAAACACCATGTTCATCTGTACTAACAATAGTACACCAGTATAAACACCATGTTCATCTGTACTAACAATAGTACACCAGTACAAACACCATGTTCATCTGTACTAACAATAGTACACAAGTATAAACACCATGTTCATCTGTACTAACAATAGTACACAAGTACAAACACCATGTTGATCTGTACTAACAATAGTACATAAACACCATGTTCATCTGTACTAACAATAGTACACAAGTACAAACACCATGTTCATCTGCACTAACAATAGTACACCAGTATAAACACCATGTTCATCTGTACTAACAATAGTACACCAGTATAAACACCATGTTCATCTGTACTAACAATAGTACACCAGTATAAACACCATGTTCATCTGTACTAACAATAGTACACCAGTATAAACACCATGTTCATCTGTACTAACAATAGTACACCAGTATAAACACCATGTTCATCTGTACTAACAATAGTACACCAGTATAAACACCATGTTCATCTGTACTAACAATAGTACACCAGTATAAACACCATGTTCATCTGTACTAACAATAGTACACCAGTACAAACACCATGTTCATCTGTACTAACAATAGTACACCAGTATAAACACCATGTTTATCTGTACTAACAATAGTACACCAGTATAAACACCATGTTCATCTGTACTAACAATAGTACACCAGTATAAACACCATGTTCATCTGTACTAACAATAGTACACCAGTATAAACACCATGTTCATCTGTACTAACAATAGTACACCAGTATAAACACCATGTTCATCTGTACTAACAATAGTACACCAGTATAAACACCATGTACACCAGTATAAACACCATGTTCATCTGTACTAACAATAGTACACCAGTATAAACACCATGTTCATCTGTACTAACAATAGTACACCAGTACAAACACCATGTTCATCTGTACTAACAATAGTACACCAGTATAAACACCATGTTCATCTGTACTAACAATAGTACACAAGTATAAACACCATGTTCATCTGTACTAACAATAGTACACCAGTATAAACACCATGTTCATCTGTACTAACAATAGTACACAAGTATAAACACCATGTTCATCTGTACTAACAATAGTACACCAGTATAAACACCATGTTCATCTGTACTAACAATAGTACACCAGTATAAACACCATGTTCATCTGTACTAACAATAGTACACCAGTATAAACACCATGTTCATCTGTACTAACAATAGTACACCAGTATAAACACCATGTTCATCTGTACTAACAATAGTGTTCATCTGTACTAACAATAGTACACCAGTATAAACACCATGTTCATCTGTACTAACAATAGTACACCAGTTCATCTGTAAACAATAGTACACCAGTATAAACACCATGTTTATCTGTACTAACAATAGTACACCAGTCATCTCTGTACTAACAATAGTACACCAGTATAAACACCATGTTCATCTGTACTAACAATAGTACACCAGTATAAACACCATGTTCATCTGTACTAACAATAGTACACCAGTATAAACACCATGTTCATCTGTACTAACAATAGTACACCAGTATAAACACCATGTTCATCTGTACTAACAATAGTACACCAGTATAAACACCATGTTCATCTGTACTAACAATAACAATAGTTCATCTGTACTAACAATAGTACACCAGTATAAACACCATGTTCATCTGTACTAACAATAGTACACCAGTATAAACACCATGTTCATCTGTACTAACAATAGTACACCAGTATAAACACCATGTTCATCTGTACTAACAATAGTACACCAAGTATAAACACCATGTTCATCTGTACTAACAATAGTACAAGTATAAACACCATGTTCATCTGTACTAACAATAGTACACCAGTATAAACACCATGTTCATCTGTACTAACAATAGTACACCAGTATAAACACCATGTTCATCTGTACTAACAATAGTACACCAGTATAAACACCATGTTCATCTGTACTAACAATAGTACACCAGTATAAACACCATGTTCATCTGTACTAACAATAGTACACCAGTATAAACACCATGTTCATCTGTACTAACAATAGTACACAAGTACAAACACCATGTTCATCTGTACTAACAATAGTACACCAGTATAAACACCATGTTCATCTGTACTAACAATAGTACACCAGTATAAACACCATGTTCATCTGTACTAACAATAGTACACCAGTATAAACACCATGTTCATCTGTACTAACAATAGTACACCAGTATAAACACCATGTTCATCTGTACTAACAATAGTACACCAGTATAAACACCATGTTCATCTGTACTAACAATAGTACACCAGTATAAACACCATGTTCATCTGTACTAACAATAGTACACCAGTATTCAAAAACACCATACAAACACCATGTTCATCTGTACTAACAATAGTACACCAGTATAAACACCATGTTCATCTGTACTAACAATAGTACACCAACACCATGTTCATCTGTAAACAATAGTACCATGTTCATCTGTACTAACAATAGTACACCAGTATAAACACCATGTTCATCTGTACTAACAATAGTACACCAGTATAAACACCATGTTCATCTGTACTAACAATAGTACACCATATTTCATCTGTACTAACAATAGTACACCAGTATAAACACCATGTTCATCTGTACTAACAATAGTACACCAGTATAAACACCATGTTCATCTGTACTAACAATAGTACACCAGTATAAACACCATGTTCATCTGTACTAACAATAGTACACCAGTATAAACACCATGTTCATCTGTACTAACAATAGTACACCAGTATAAACACCATGTTCATCTGTACTAACAATAGTACACCAGTATAAACACCATGTTCATCTGTACTAACAATAGTACACCAGTATAAACACCATGTTCATCTGTACTAACAATAGTACACCAGTATAAACACCATGTTCATCTGTACTAACAATAGTACACCAGTATAAACACCATGTTCATCTGTACTAACTAACAATAGTACACCAGTATAAACACCATGTTCATCTGTACTAACAATAGTACACCAGTATAAACACCATGTTCATCTGTACTAACAATAGTACACCAGTATAAACACCATGTTCATCTGTACTAACAATAGTACACCAGTATAAACACCATGTTCATCTGTACTAACAATAGTACACCAGTATAAACACCATGTTCATCTGTACTAACAATAGTACACCAGTATAAACACCATGTTCATCTGTACTAACAATAGTACACCAGTATAAACACCATGTTCATCTGTACTAACAATAGTACACCAGTATAAACACCATGTTCATCTGTACTAACAATAGTACACAGTATAAACACCATGTTCATCTGTACTAACAATAGTACACCAGTATAAACACCATGTTCATCTGTACTAACAATAGTACACCAGTATAAACACCATGTTCATCTGTACTAACAATAGTACACCAGTATAAACACCATGTTCATCTGTACTAACAATAGTACACCAGTATAAACACCATGTTCATCTGTACTAACAATAGTACACCAGTATAAACACCATGTTCATCTGTACTAACAATAGTACACCAGTATAAACACCATGTTCATCTGTACTAACAATAGTACACCAGTATAAAACACCATGTTCATCTGTACTAACAATAGTACACCAGTAAAACACCATGTTCATCTGTACTAACAATAGTACACCAGTAAAACACCATGTTCATCTGTACTAACAATAGTACACCAGTATAAACACCATGTTCATCTGTACTAACAATAGTACACCAGTATAAACACCATGTTCATCTGTACTCTGTACTAACAATAGTACACCAGTATAAACACCATGTTCATCTGTACTAACAATAGTACAAACCAGTTCATCTGTAAACAATAGTACACCATGTTCATCTGTACTAACAATAGTACACCAGTATAAACACCATGTTCATCTGTACTAACAATAGTACACCAGTATAAACACCATGTTCATCTGTACTAACAATAGTACACCAGTATAAACACCATGTTCATCTGTACTAACAATAGTACACCAGTATAAACACCATGTTCATCTGTACTAACAATAGTACACCAGTATAAACACCATGTTCATCTGTACTAACAATAGTACACCAGTATAAACACCATGTTCATCTGTACTAACAATAGTACACCAGTATAAACACCATGTTCATCTGTACTAACAATAGTACACCAGTATAAACACCATGTTCATCTGTACTAACAATAGTACACCAGTATAAACACCATGTTCATCTGTACTAACAATAGTACACCAGTATAAACACCATGTTCATCTGTACTAACAATAGTACACCAGTATAAACACCATGTTCATCTGTACTAACAATAGTACACCAGTATAAACACCATGTTCATCTGTACTAACAATAGTACACCAGTATAAACACCATGTTCATCTGTACTAACAATAGTACACCAGTATAAACACCATGTTCATCTGTACTAACAATAGTACACCAGTATAAACACCATGTTCATCTGTACTAACAATAGTACACCAGTATAAACACCATGTTCATCTGTACTAACTGTATCTGTAACAATAGTACACCAGTATAAACACCATGTTCATCTGTACTAACAATAGTACACCAGTATAAACACCATGTTCATCTGTACTAACAATAGTACACCAGTATAAACACCATGTTCATCTGTACTAACAATAGTACACCAGTATAAACAC
Organism: Dallia pectoralis; assembly: GCA_029465975.1. Classification (NCBI taxonomy): domain Eukaryota; kingdom Metazoa; phylum Chordata; class Actinopteri; order Esociformes; family Umbridae; genus Dallia; species Dallia pectoralis. The sequence goes on from CM055729.1 coordinate 1,909,180, forward strand.
CATGTTCATCTGTACTAACAATAGTACACCAGTATAAACACCATGTTCATCTGTACTAACAATAAACACAACAATAGTACATATAAACATGTTCATCTGTACTAACAATAGTACACCAGTATAAACACCATGTTCATCTGTACTAACAATAGTACACCAGTATAAACACCATGTTCATCTGTACTAACAATAGTACACCAGTATAAACACCATGTTCATCTGTACTAACAATAGTACACCAGTATAAACACCATGTTCATCTGTACTAACAATAGTACACCAGTATAAACACCATGTTCATCTGTACTAACAATAGTACACCAGTATAAACACCATGTTCATCTGTACTAACAATAGTACACCAGTATAAACACCATGTTCATCTGTACTAACAATAGTACACCAGTATAAACACCATGTTCATCTGTACTAACAATAGTACACCAGTATAAACACCATGTTCATCTGTACTAACAATAGTACACCAGTATAAACACCATGTTCATCTGTACTAACAATAGTACACCAGTATAAACACCATGTTCATCTGTACTAACAATAGTACACCAGTATAAACACCATGTTCATCTGTACTAACAATAGTACACCAGTATAAACACCATGTTCATCTGTACTAACAATAGTACACCAGTATAAACACCATGTTCATCTGTACTAACAATAGTACACCAGTATAAACACCATGTTCATCTGTACTAACAATAGTACACCAGTATAAACACCATGTTCATCTGTACTAACAATAGTACACCAGTATAAACACCATGTTCATCTGTACTAACAATAGTACACCAGTATAAACACCATGTTCATCTGTACTAACAATAGTACACCAGTATAAACACCATGTTCATCTGTACTAACAATAGTACACCAGTATAAACACCATGTTCATCTGTACTAACAATAGTACACCAGTATAAACACCATGTTCATCTGTACTAACAATAGTACACCAGTATAAACACCATGTTCATCTGTACTAACAATAGTACACCAGTATAAACACCATGTTCATCTGTACTAACAATAGTACACCAGTATAAACACCATGTTCATCTGTACTAACAATAGTACACCAGTATAAACACCATGTTCATCTGTACTAACAATAGTACACCAGTATAAACACCATGTTCATCTGTACTAACAATAGTACACCAGTATAAACACCATGTTCATCTGTACTAACAATAGTACACCAGTATAAACACCATGTTCATCTGTACTAACAATAGTACACCAGTATAAACACCATGTTCATCTGTACTAACAATAGTACACCAGTATAAACACCATGTTCATCTTGACTAACAATAGTACACCAACAATAGTATAAAACACCATGTTCATCTGTACTAACAATAGTACACCAGTATAAACACCATGTTCATCTGTACTAACAATAGTACACCAGTATAAACACCATGTTCATCTGTACTAACAATAGTACACCAGTATAAACAATAGTACACCATGTTCATCTGTACTAACAATAGTACACCAGTATAAACACCATGTTCATCTGTACTAACAATAGTACACCAGTATAAACACCATGTTCATCTGTACTAACAATAGTACACCAGTATAAACACCATGTTCATCTGTACTAACAATAGTACACCAGTATAAACACCATGTTCATCTGTACTAACAATAGTACACCAGTATAAACACCATGTTCATCTGTACTAACAATAGTACACCAGTATAAAATAGTACACACCATGTTCATCTGTACTAACAATAGTACACCAGTATAAACACCATGTTCATCTGTACTAACAATAGTACACCAGTATAAACACCATGTTCATCTGTACTAACAATAGTACACCAGTATAAACACCATGTTCATCTGTACTAACAATAGTACACCAGTATAAACACCATGTTCATCTGTACTAACAATAGTACACCAGTATAAACACCATGTTCATCTGTACTAACAATAGTACACCAGTATAAACACCATGTTCATCTGTACTAACAATAGTACACCAGTACAAACACCATGTTCATCTGTACTAACAATAGTACACAAGTATAAACACCATGTTCATCTGTACTAACAATAGTACACCAGTACACCAGTATAAACAGTATAAACATGTTCATCTGTACTAACAATAGTACACCAGTATAAACACCATGTTCATCTGTACTAACAATAGTACACCAGTATAAACACCATGTTCATCTGTACTAACAATAGTACACCAGTATCTGTACTAACAATAGTACATGTTCAGTATAACAATAGTACACCAGTAAACACCATGTTCATCTGTACTAACAATAGTACACCAGTATAAACACCATGTTCATCTGTACTAACAATAGTACACCAGTATAAACACCATGTTCATCTGTACTAACAATAGTACACCAGTATAAACACCATGTTCATCTGTACTAACAATAGTACACCAGTATAAACACCATGAAACAATGTTCATCTGTACTAACAATAGTACACCAGTATAAACACCATGTTCATCTGTACTAACAATAGTACACCAGTATAAACACATCTGTACTAACATGTAACAGTGTTCATCTGTACTAACAATAGTACACCATCTGTACTATAAACACCATGTTCATCTGTACTAACAATAGTACACCAGTATAAACACCATGTTCATCTGTACTAACAATAGTACACCAGTATAAACACCATGTTCATCTGTACTAACAATGTACACCAGTATAAACATCTGTACTAACAATAGTACACCAGTATAAACACAATGTTCATCTGTACTAACAATAGTACACCAGTATAAACACCATGTTCATCTGTACTAACAATAGTACACCAGTATAAACACCATGTTCATCTGTACTAACAATAGTACACCAGTATAAACACCATGGAACAATGTCATCTAACAATAGTACACCAGTATAAACACCATGTTCATCTGTACTAACAATAGTACACCAGTATAAACACCATGGAACAATGTTCATCTGTACTAACAATAGTACACCAGTATAAACACAATGTTCATCTGTACTAACAATAGTACACCAGTATAAACACCATGTTCTGTACTAACAATCTGTATCTAACAATAGTACACCAGTATAAACACCATGTTCATCTGTACTAACAATAGTACACCAGTATAAACACCATGGAACAATGTTCATCTGTACTAACAATAGTACACCAGTATAAACACCATGTTCATCTGTACTAACAATAGTACA
>CM055729.1:1912922-1947922 GCA_029465975.1 Dallia pectoralis
TCAAATGCATAAACTGTATTCATCAAGTGTCAGTATATGAGGTTAGGTTACCAGTTTATTGTGAACTAATATATTTATACTAGATTACATGTCAAAGCATGATTAGATTCAATCATAGCATGGTTAAATACATTTTCGTCATATGTGGCAGCTTGGTTTCACAATAATCTGATTGCCATGTATAGTATACCATAAACTATATGAATATACACGTCTGAACTGACAACAGACAGGTGTATACATATAACTATTATTATAGGTTACAGTTAATATAATGTATATTGTACATTTAGCCATTTACATTAATAAATATGTACACAGGAATTAAAGTACCTTGTATGGGAGCACATCTGATTTGCATCTTATCATATATTACTGCAACACTATAAACACTATCTGAAGCCTTTAATATCGGTTAAAAGTTTGCAACAGAAACATTTGCTTTGCATTAATTAGTAGTAAATCAGTGTAGACTGAAGGGATGTAAAACTCTAGTTTATTTAAACACAACCAATGCTCTGATGCGTCGGGTTGAATGATCAGTATGTGGATATAATATAAATATTAAATATTAATATTAAATATATAAATACATTATATATCATAACTATGACCTGCATAGCCAGCACACATTTAAAATTTAAAAGTGGCATATACCTTTACATGAATATTATCCAGCTGGGGTAAAATCAACTAACAGGTTAATATATCAATATATTGACAACAACAATCACACAGGATAATTTTTCTAGTTGACAATAAATTCAAATGTGTCAGTCATCAATGAACAAAGTTGGTAGCATTTCCGTAATTAACTTCAGCTGTAAACGTGTCTGGTGTCCTGACCATGTAAATCCCATGCGAGTTATAACGTTATAACCTCTATATAATATGTCTGTAGGGTAAAATAAATAAGATGATTTACTCACCAAACCAAACCAGATGAAACAGGTAAACGCCCCACACATCCATTATGTTTCCGATGAGTCAATAACTCCAGGTATTACATCTATATGATATTATTATACATTTAATAAATACTCCAGTTCAGGACTCAATCTTGTTATAAAGGGAATTTGTATCCAGAATATGTTCCGTTTTTTTTACCATTTTCCGAAATCCACAAGTTTCCTGACAAGTGTCCGCGGGATCACATATCCTTTAAATAACTCCTATAATCAGTGGAGTCCATTTAAACCAATATGAAATGGACGGTATGAAATGGAAGTCCTCCTCTACATCTGCGGGATCCGGTTCAATTGAATGCGATTTGGTTCGATCTCCATCTAAAGTCCAAACGTGCGGGGATTTGCTGTAGATGAAGCGACTCAGATGGACTCAGACTCCCTACCTACCCCTACCTCTCACATACAGTCACATACTGACACATACTGAGACCGACAGGGTTGAGAATGGAATAACTGGAGGATGGGGTGTGCAACATAATGTGGACTGGACTGGTTCTATAAGGACAGAGACACATGAATAAATTAACTGGAGGATGGGGTGTGCAACACAATGTGGACTGGACTGGTTCTATAAGGACAGAGACACATGAATAAATTAACTGGAGGATGGGGTGTGCAACACAATGTGGACTGGACTGGTTCTATAAGGACAGAGACACATTAATAAATTAACTGGAGGATGGGGTGTGCAACACAATGTGGACTGGACTGGTTCTATAAGGACAGAGACACATGAATAAATTAACTGGAGGATGGGGTGTGCAACACAATGTGGACTGGACTGGTTCTAGAAGGACAGAGACACATGAATAAATTAACTGGAGGATGGGGTGTGCTACACAATGTGGACTGGTTCTATAAGGACAGAGACACATGAATAAATTAACTGGAGGATGGGGTGTGCAACACAATGTGGACTGGACTGGTTCTAGAAGGACAGAGACACATGAATAAATTAACTGGAGGATGGGGTGTGCAACACAATGTGGACTGGTTCTATAAGGACTGTTATGTTCGAGTGAAAAAATACGCAACTGAACATCTCCTCATAAGGTTACAGTAATGTACGTTTTCTTGAAGTTATTTTGTTCTTTTACTTCCGTATTTTTCTCAGACCCATTTGGAAAAAAAGATTTAGCTGACAATTGGTAAAACTGCCTAACAATGATTAATGAATACCACCATGATAGATGGTTTGACTCAATTCAAAAAGACGCCTGCATCTAATTGTTCCCACACTCCATGACTGGTGGTGAATTTAAATCTACTTAAAACATTGAGTTTCCACACAAAGTTGGGATAAACAATTCCAATGTGCATGCTTATGGAGATTTAAGTAAATGGTAAATAAACACACCAGAATAAACCTTGACATTACGTTGACACAGAATTTCAAAAAATGCAATAAGGAAAATAAATGAGTACGATAAATTGGGTGCTGACACAAAAATTAGATCACATCTATAACAGGTTTACAGATACTCTATGTTTCTCTGGGAAGAATATTTGTGTTAGGTTACAAACAATTTATTGTTTATAAAGCACTTTCCTCTGTCTCGGTATACACCTCTTGGCTCTTGTGTGCTACCTTGAATAAGACTCCATGACGTCAGATTCCATGACAGCTGGTCAATATTTAGTTTGTTGTGTGAGAAACATACAACAGGGATTATGATTGTCAACACCATCGCCCAGGACCTCAGTGGGAGCTGAACATCACCTCTCTCACTAAGAAAGCACAACACAGACTGTACAGCAGCTCAAAAAGTACAAACTGCCAACGTCCATGATGATTAAGTCCTACACAGCCATCGTTGGGTCCATCCTGACCTCCTCCATCACCGCCTGGTACGCTGCAGCCACTGTCAAGGATAAAGTCAGACTGCAACGCATCTTACACTCTGCGGAACGGACCATTGGTTGTAAGCTGCCGTCCCTCAAAGATCTGTTCAAAGCCAGCTCACTGAGACGGGCAGCAACGATTAAGGCAGACCCCTGCCCTGTTAGCTTACATACTCACAAGCCCACGTCTGAGCACTGCTGTGTTGGAGTTTACCCCGGTGGATGAGAGGGTTGCCTCCTTACGCCTAAGGGTGGTTGGGGTGAAAACTGACTGTTGTTTGTGCGTATGCACCAAACAGCAGTTCGGAGTATTCAGCCTTCTTGGAGACCCTGAAGGGAGTCCTATATAGGGCTCCAGTAGGGGACTCCATCATTCTGCAGGGAGACTTCAACGCACATGTGGGCATCGATGGAGACACCTGGAGAGGCGTGATTGGGAGAAACGGCCTCCCTGATCTAAACCCAAGCGGTCGTTTGTTATTGGACTTCTATGCTAGTCATGGATTGTCCATAAAAAACACCATGTTCGAACATAAGGAGGCGCATAAGTGTACATGGTACCAGAGCACCCTAGGCCGAAGGTCAATGATCGATTTTGTTATCGTATCGTCAGATCTAAGGCCGTATGTTTTGTACACTCGTTGGATCAGAGGGTGAGTTGGATCAGAGGGTGGGGAAAGACTTTGGACAGACCAGGTAAGCCCAAACGGGTAGTGCGGGTGAACTGGAAACATCTAGAGGAGGCCCCTGTCCGAGAGATCTTCAACTCACATCTCCGACAGAGCTTTTCGGGCATCCCTGTGGAGGTTGGGGGCATTGAACCTGAGTGGGCAATGTTCAAAGCTTCTATTGCTGAAGCTGCGGCGGTGAGCTGTGGTCTCAAGGTCCTAGGTGCCTCAAGGGGTGGTAACCCTAGAACACCGTGGTGGACCACGGTGGTCAGGGAAGCTGTCCGACTGAAGAAGGAGTCCTTCAGGGATATGTTATCCCAGAGGACTCCGGAGGCGATAGCAGGGTACTGACGGGCCCGAAGGGCTGCAGCCGCTGCCGTGTCAAAGGCAAAGCAGCGGGTGTGGGAGAAGTTCAGAGAAGCTATGGAGAAGGACTTTCGTTCAGCACCAAGATGCTTCTGGAAAACCGTTCGGCACCTCAGAAGGGGGAAACGGGGAACCATCCAAGCTGTGTACAGTAAGGATGGGACAAGGTTGACCTCAACTGATGATGTGATTGGGCGGTGGAAAGAGCATTTTGAGGAACTCCTGAATCCGACGTACATGCCCTCTAGTACAGAGGCAGAGCTGGAGGCTGATGGAGGGTCATCGTCAGTTTCCCTGCGGGAGGTCGCTGAGGTAGTCAAACAACTAAACAGGGGCAAAGCCCCAGGGACTGATGAGATTCGTCCAGAAATGCTAAAAGCTTTGGGTGGGGAAGGGCTGTCTTGGTTGACACGCCTCTTCAACATTGCATGGAAGTCTGGGACAGTGCCAGAGGAGTGGCAGACCGGGGTGGTGGTTCCCCTCTTCAAAAAGGGGGACCAGAGAGCGTGTGCCAATTACAGAGGTATCACACTCCTCAGCCTCCCTAGTAAAGTTTACTCCAAAGTGCTGGAAAGGAGGGTTCGGTCAATAGTCGAACCTCAGATTGAACAGGAACAATGCGGTTTTCGTCCTGGCCGGGGAACCACGGACCAGCTCTTTACTCTTGCAAGGATCCTTGAGGGGGCCTGGGAGTATGCCCACCCAGTCTACATGTGTTTTGTGGATCTGGAGAAGGCTTATGACCGGGTACCCCGGGATATTTTGCGGGAGGTGCTGCGGGATTATGGGGTAAGGGGGTCTCTTCTCAGGACCATCCAATCTCTGTACGTTCAAAGCATGAGTTGTGTCCGTGTTCTCGGCAGTAAGTCGGTCTGTTCCCAGTGGGGGTTGGCCTCCGCCAGGGCTGCGCTTTGTCACCAATCCTGTTTGTGATATTCATGGACAGGATATCAAGGCTTAGTCATGGTGGGGAGGGGTATCCGTTCGGTGGGCTGAGGGTTAGATCTCTGCTTTTTGCGGATGATGTGGTCCTGATGGCTTCATCGGTCGGTGACCTGCAGCACTCACTGGATCAGTTCGCAGCTGAGTGTGAAGCGGATGGGATGAGGGTTAGCACCTTTAAATCTGAGGCCATGACTCTCAGTAGGAAACCGGTGGAATGCCTACTCCGGGTAGGGAGTGAGTCCTTACCCCAAGTGAAGGAGTTTAAGTACCTCGGGGTCTTGTTCGCGAGTGAGAGGACAATGGAGCATGAGATTGGCCGGGGAATCGGAGCAGCGGGGGCGGTGTTGCATTCGCTTTACCACACCGCTGTGACGAAAAGAGAGCTGAGCCGTAAGGCAAAAGAGAAACTCTGAGTAGAGCCGCTGCTCCTTCGCGTAGAAAGGAGCCAGTTGAGGTGGTTCGGGTATCTAGTAAGAGAGGTCTCCCTAGAGGTGTTCCAGGCACGTCCAGCTGGGAGGAGACCACGGGGAAGACCCAGGACTAGGTGGAGAGATTATATCTCCACACTGGCCTGGGAACGCCTCGGGATTCCCCAGTCGGAGCTGCTTCCCCCGCGACTTGATCCCGGATAAGCGGTTGAAGATGAGATAACCACCGCTCTGTCAGCCATGTTGGATTATTGTGTAGAGATAACCACCGCTCTGTCAGCCATGTTGGATTATTGTGTAGAGATTACCACCGCTCTGTCAGCCATGTTGGATTATTGTGTAGAGATTACCACCGCTCTGTCAGCCATGTTGGATTATTGTGTAGAGATTACCACCGCTCTGTCAGCCATGTTGGATTATTGTGTAGAGATTACCACCGCTCTGTCAGCCATGTTGGATTATTGTGCAGAGATAACCACCGCTCTGTCAGCCATGTTGGATTATTGTGTAGAGATTACCACCGCTCTGTCAGCCATGTTGGATTATTGTGTAGAGATTACCACCGCTCTGTCAGCCATGTTGGATTATTGTGTAGAGATAACCACCGCTCTGTCAGCCATGTTGGATTATTGTGTAGAGATTACCACCGCTCTGTCAGCCATGTTGGATCCAGGAGAATCATACAGCTGTTTGCTAAAGACAGAAGTGACAACACTGGAGAGACAGTTGTAGCTAGTTGTTGTCTTGTTGATGGACATCCATGGTTTTCCTTAACTAAGTAGGCCTACAGCAAAAACACAATCAATGTATTTATTTATTTATTTTTCAGTGCTACGATTGGAGTCCCAAATGTGTCAGTGTAAAGAAAAGTTTCTTCCCATTTACAAGTTTGGTTCCTAATAAGCAAACAATGTTACCATTTGTAACACTAGACCATTAACACCTGAGTCAGAAAGTCAGAAAAACTTAGTCTACAGGGGACATTTTCTTATTATTATGAACGTTCTGCAGTGCTGAGTGCATTGGTGAATTACATATTTGCTCTGTGTATTTTGAACTTGTTTTTCAAATCTACTGCAAATGGCAATCGCAAGAAAAGCAGAAATCTCTTTCTGCACGAAAGGGAGCTCTCAAATTTGATATTTACTTTTTACACCGTAAAGAGTTGGTCTTGAAGTTTCATCACTCTTCTTGTCACATTATAAAGAGTTTTCCCTAACCTGACTAATCACCTTCACAAGGATATACCATACAAATCTAAGGAGGACATTCATTCTTCATCAAAGCAATCTGAAGGACTTAGCTTTCAATTAATCCAACCTTCTCTCAGTCCTCTGACTGCTGAGCTTTTCAGAAGGAATGATGGATCAAGTTTAAAGGCAGACAAGATGGACAGACATCACTTTCTAGCCGCAGGCGAAGGTACATTGATTTCCTGTCTTCCTGCGCCAAGGCGGCGTGGATATTTCATAAAGAGGATTACGTACAGTATATGTGCTCATTGAATGTCGATGTAGTAGATTGTCTGATAGATGAGGAATTAAGCAATGGCACTTTGTACAATTTTAGGTGGAAACATTTAATTTCTGCTTGTACTACTGAATTAAGACATTTAGTTTTGACTTTTGTAGGGTAAATGAAAAGATTGACAGGTTTTGCCCATAATTTTCTCCTGTGCAGATTTTCCTGCTTGTGTAAAATGTGGGTAAGATACATTTTTTAACTCTGCTTTTCTGAATTCAAAGTTTTTTCTCTCTTATTTCACTCAAAAGAAATTGACAGTTTTATGTTGATCGGAATAGCTAGCGATATTAGTGGCACTAATTGTTTGAATGTAGCAACATTAATTTGACTTTTTTTAATGGTCTTCTATAAAGATCAGGTCAATCTAATGTCATGGCTAGGTTTCACTACACACTTGTTCTTCATGAACTGTGCATTGGATCTTGTCTTTGTACCTTACAGCTCATTGAAGCTACGACTAGTACTTGTAAAAACTAGTAGTTGGAACAACAAGCAAGAAGTGCTTTTGCTTCAGTTAAAATTGTGGTTTCTTGAATATGTGAGGTACATTAACATGCGGAATATCAGTCTGCAAGCCAGTTAGACCCTTCCTGACCTATGTGGCCACTTCTGATGTTATGTGCCCCCAATAACAGATGGTGAGTCTCATGGCTTTTGTCTGGGAAGGTTAGATCACAGCGCTGTGGAAGCCTAGTTGTGTCTTTAAACCTAATTTGGACCACATACGCACACACACACACGCACACACACGCACACACACACACGCACACACACACACGCACGCACACACACACACACGCACACACACACACACACACACACACACACATACGCACACGCACACGCACACACACACACACACACTGTCACGACTAGTGGAACCAGTCATCCACATTTTCCTTCATGTATTGTGCTCACCTTTTGAGTGAGTTGTTAGTAAGTTAGTTAGTTTGTGAGTGTTTGTGGAATCTGTACTGTGTTTGTTTGTTTGTTAGTTAGTAAGAAAGACGCTTAATAGCGCAATTTTATTTAATGCAGTGTATGTTTTTGTAGTTCACTGTTTATTTCAAATTGAAAACTATTAAACGTGTCTTTCGGCTCTGCAATTGGCTTCAACTGCACTACACTACACTTACGCAACGCTACCGCAACGCTAATGCAACGCTAATGCTGCTAATGCTGCCCTTTCTTCGGTTGGCACCTCCAGTTTCAGCCATTGTCGTCCATTTAATGAGAGATCAGTGAGAAAATAGCAAAATGATCAAGTTCCTGTGGCAGGATCACATGTTAGCTTAAACCAATACTTGTGGGGACCCTCTGCTGTGTCTCTGCTCTTTTATGGGGTTGAAGGGGTGAGTGGGAACATCAATCACTGATCCAGACACCCCTGGTGTTCTATAATAATAAGATGGCACCTGGATCAACATCTGTGTGTTTTCACATCCATAACTCATCATCTGTTGGATGTGTGTGTGCATGTCAATGTTTTAAGGGTGTATGTGCATGTATGGTTCTCTACGTCAATTTAATATTCTTACTAAAATAAGTATTCATGATAAAAATCCAAATGTTTCATTTTTTGAACAAATCTTTATAGCAGTCTTGGTCTGTGTGACAATTTGACCTGAACTGGGAGTTCACTCAATACGACCATGGTCAAATGATATGTTTCACTTTGGGAAATGCGCAATTAACTAAATATGAAGACAGAACCTTTTGGGGGCAAAAGTAAAAGAACTGCTGTACTTGTCATTTTGAGTTGTAAAGCAGAACGCTAGTATTATTATTATTGAGTCTTAAGTGACATGGAAACCAATTACCATGCAAGCTGTTGGTTTTTGTTGTAGTCTTTTTCTTTTTTTTCCTCTATCACACACAACACATTCTTGTGATGAACAACAATTAATTAATTACCATAAATAAATGCTTCCCTTAGCACCCAAACTAAAGGAAAACCTTGCCATACCTTTAATCCTACTGTTAACCCTGAAAATCTAATCCAAATTAATCTAAACATAACTTTAACTCTATCTAACACTAACACCAAATATTATACATGTAACTGTAACCTACATTTAATCCAAACTCTAACCTTGACCAAAGTTTTTTAATAATGTGGACCAGCAAGATGTCCTAACCTCTTCTAATTTTCCTTGATGATTATTTTTTGGAAGTCTTCTGATCTTCACAAGTATAGTAATACACGTTTGACACTTTGACAAATGTTGCAGTCTGATCCTCATAGACACATGTATATATTTATATGTATATATTTACATGTATATATTTACATGTATATATTTACATGTATATATTTACATGTATATATTTACATGTATATATTTACATGTATATATTTACATGTATATATTTATATGTATATATTTACATGTATATATTTACATGTATATATTTACATGTATATATTTACATGTATATATTTATATGTATATATATATATGTAAATATTTATATGTATATATTTCTCAGTTCATAACAGATTCTAAACATTCTCAAATGCATATAGATCACATCTTGATCCCATGTGCCAATTAATGCTGTTTGTAAGGATTATCTGTGAATGCTTACCAATGCTTATCTGTTTGCTAGGATTATCTGTGAATGCTTACCAATGCTTATCTGTTTGCTAGGATTATCTGTGAATGCTTACCAATGCTTATCTGTTTGCTAGGATTATCTGTGAATGCTTACCAATGCTTATCTGTTTGCTAGGATTATCTGTGAATGCTTACCAATGCTTATCTGTTTGCTAGGATTATCTGTGAATGCTTACCAATGCTTATCTGTTTGCTAGGATTATCTGTGAATGCTTACCAATGCTTATCTGTTTGCTAGGATTATCTGTGAATGCTTACCAATGCTTATCTGTTTGCTAGGATTATCTGTGAATGCTTACCAATGCTTATCTGTTTGCTAGGATTATCTGTGAATGCTTATCAATGCTTATCTGTTTGCTAGGATTATCTGTGAATGCTTACCAATGCTTATCTGTTTGCTAGGATTATCTGTGAATGCTTACCAATGCTTATCTGTTTGCTAGGATTATCTGTGAATGCTTACCAATGCTTATCTGTTTGCTAGGATTATCTGTGAATGCTTACCAATGCTTATCTGTCTGCTAGGATTATCTGTGAATGCTTACCAATGCTTATCTGTCTGCTAGGATTATCTGTGAATGCTTATCAATGCTTATCAGTTTGCTAGGATTATCTGTGAATGCTTATCAATGCTTATCAGTTTGCTAGGATTATCTGTGAATGCTTACCAATGCTTATCAGTTTGCTAGGATTATCTGTGAATGCTTATCAATGAGCATTGGTGAGCATATTTATGAATATAGCTACATCCCTAAATAAGAGCCTGCTGGCATAGCTAGGTATGTTATCAATTGACCATCATATCTGACTGAGTAAACATGATGGTTTGTAGCAATTATGACATTACAAAAGTGGACTGAGGCTAATATAATCTAATTATTTCATGAATAATCAAAATAACCAGGACTAGTTGTTTTGTGGCATAAAAAAATGATTACAGTCAGAGGAATGGTGGAGTTATCTTATAATGTCTGGTTGGGATGTACATTGGTTTGGACTTATTATCTGGTAGAGTCCAGTAAGGATAATGTCTGGTTGGGATGTACATTGGTTTGGACTTATTATCTGGTAGAGTCCAGTAAGGATAATGTCTGGTTGGGATGTACATTGGTTTGGACTTATTATCTGGTAGAGTCCAGTAAGGATAATGTCTGGTTGGGATGTACATTGGTTTGGACTTATTATCTGGTAGAGTCCAGTAAGGATAATGTCTGGTTGGGATGTACATTGGTTTGGACTTATTATCTGGTAGAGTCCAGTAAGGATAATGTCTGGTTGGGATGTACATTGGTTTGGACTTATTATCTGGTAGAGTCCAGTAAGGATAATGTCTGGTTGGGATGTACATTGGTTTGGACTTATTATCTGGTAGAGTCCAGTAAGGATAATGTCTGGTTGGGATGTACATTGGTTTGGACTTATTATCTGGTAGAGTCCAGTAAGGATAATGTCTGGTTGGGATGTACATTGGTTTGGACTTATTATCTGGTAGAGTCCAGTAAGGATAATGTCTGGTTGGGATGTACATTGGGCAGCAGGACTTCAGGTCTGCCAAACATGCTGGGTGTCGCTGCATTTAGGTTCCACATGTATTCTTAAAGCAAGCTCCCATTCAATCCTGTGATCAGTCCCACAGCAAATTGACCATTGAAAACCTGCTCATAGCCATTGTGAGTTCTGCCATCAATGTTGCATGCTGGGCGATTGAAAATGGTATTGAAATGGTCCCCACTGTGTCCTGATTTACACTGATAATTCATGTTAATATCCCTTTACTGAGTTCTGTAATGGTATTGCTTCAAAATCACTGGCTCATTGTGATTTACAACACATGTTAGTGGGTGAAATGTGAGCTAGGAGCATCAGTGAATAATGTGATGTGTGTAGGCACTCCCTGGTAAACTAAAGCAACCACAACACACTGTTAGATCTATTATGTATGTGGATGCGTATGCCCTAGTGTGTACGCTCTGTGACACACCTGGTCCACTGAATTGGAGCTAGACAATGATAACACCACATACAGTTTCTATATCCAAGGTTGCAATGTCAAATATCAGCAATGTGCTTTTGAGAAAGCGATTCCAGAACGCCGGATAAATGCACTGAATATGATGTGGTCAAATAAACATAGTGGTTTTCCCTTGGGTCGATTCAAATTAACTCGGACAAAGTAAATCCCATGTTTGTAATATAATTTGTACTGTAGTCAATTCCATGAGGAATATGTTTTGCATATCCTCTATGAAGGCGTGAATAGGACTATTCCCTATCAGCTGGTGAGCAACAGGAATCATATCCTGAGAGTTTCCTGGTGACGTGCACAGATGCAGCATTGTTGGGGAACCTCTGAATGGCTGGAAAGCAGAACTGGGGTCAGGTTTCCAGGACGGAATCACTCGGAATTGAGTATTAGACACAATCAGAAATATTTGTAGATAATGTGTAGGATTTACGAAACGCTGGACCATTTCTTAAAAGATCAAGAACAAATCATTTTATTAATTTTTTCAATGTAAAATGTAAACAACATTAAAAGGATGAAGACAACAATAAACAAGTATATTTACAGTGAACGACAACATGATTTGTTCCCCTGCTGATTTTGTATGTTTGCCCAGTGACAAAGACCTGGTTATTCTGGATTTTCTGGTTGTTAATCTGTCTCTCACTGTACTAATAAACCTACCATGAAAATGATAGACTGGTCATGTCAGTGGGCAAACACACAAAACAGCAGGGGATCAAATATTTTCTCCCTTCACTGTATACTGCATGTACTGTATATGTGTTGGACATGGGCGTAGGTTTGGTCTCAGCTTTGGTGGGGACATGTGGAGAGAAATATGTGCAGACAAATATAATGATGTAGTACCTGCTGTTTGACTTTTAGATGGCAATGCTGTTTGTCAGATTCATGCATATTGTAGGGACCTTGCTGTGATGTCCCTATATGGGGCAGTGGGTAGTGTGCGCGGATCCGTATGTCCCATTTTCTGGGTGGCATAGCTGACCTACAAAGCACAAAAAGGGGCAATGTATACGCTGAAGAGCAAAGTGAATGTTAAAAAGTTTATCTCTTTTTTATGTGGTATGTATTAACAGAAAGCACTGGTAACTTTAACGTTGTCTTCAGTTGCTCGCTAGCACACACCAGCTTGATTTCACTTTCTTGTGGACTTAGCGTGTCAGTTAACTCCTCCCCCCTAGGTTTTTTAGCCAATCAAATTACACATTTCTAAAATATTGGTGGGGACAATTTGTTCATGTTAAAATATTGGTGGGGACATTTTGGTCATGTTAAAATGTTGGTGGGGACAATTTGGTCATGTTAAAATAGTGGTGGGGACAATTTGGTCATGTTAAAATAGTGGTGGGGACAATTTGGTCATGTTAAAATACTGGTGGGGACAATTTGGTCATGTTAAAATATTGGTGGGGACAATTTGGTCATGTTAAAATGTTGGTGGGGACAATTTGGTCATGTTAAAATATTGGTGGGGACAATTTGGTCATGTTAAAATAGTGGTGGGGACAATTTTGTCATGTTAAAATATTGGTGGGGAAAATTTGGTCATGTTAAAATGTTGGTGGGGACAATTTGGTCATGTTAAAATATTGGTGGGGACAATTTGGTCATGTTAAAATATTGGTGGGGACATGTCAGTGTGTCCCCCTAAACCTACGCCCATGGTGTTGGAGTGTGTTAGTGTGTGTGGGTGTTTGTTTGTGTGTGTGTGTGTTTGTGTGTGTGTGTGTGTTTGTGTGTGTGTGTGTCTTTACAAGGTTCATAATTGGAGATGAGATCATGGCTGTATAACACTTCACTTTTGTGATGGATATGGGGACTGGGAGCTGTAAGGTATTTGGAAACCTCATTTGCATAATTATTCTCATAAAAACACGAGGTGCAGATTCTGTGTGCACGTTTGTGTACGTGCGCACGTCTGCTGTTCCCCAACAGACACCCTAGTTCAATTCCCAATAACAATTTGAAGTTAAACAGGACAAAATCAATTCATTTGTCTTTACTTTTCTCTAACTGCCCGAAAGGAAAGCTTAGAATAATCTGTAGAGTTAATACTGCTGTTTTTAGTCAAACATACCTTAAGTGTACATTTGCACCTGACCATTGTACCTGACAGTAGTTAGAAAGGAAGCAAAACTCTGTATTAAAAGGTTTCTGTAAAGTCGCCTTGACAGAGAACATCTTGTCAAAGACAGAAACATGCACAAAGCCATTGATCAAAAATCACCATTCATGTCTACATAAAGACTCATTAATAGCAAAAAACAACTTTGAAGCGAAAGTTGTTTTATGGTGGGATGACTGGCATACTATAGATAAATAACATGCTCAGTTGGAGCTACGGTATTTCAGGACTCCAAATTTCTAACAATATATGTAGATTGATGAGCCAAACCATTATGTTCCATGTTGCTTTGATGATCTCCTAACAAGGGCACATGTCAGGGTCTGGGTAGATTAGATGGTAAGACAATAATCTGTTCCAGTAGTCAACATGTAGGATGCAGGAGAAATGGGCAGAAGTACAGACCTGGGAAACTATGACCAAATTATTATGGGCAGATGACTGGGTCAAAGTCTCTGAAAAGCATGTGTGGTGCTCTGGTGCGTGGTGAGTACCTTCTGACAGTGGTCCTGGTCAGCAGTGGTGAGTACCTACTGACAGTGGTCCTGGTCAGTAGTGGTGAGTACCTACAGACAGTGGTCCTGGTCAGTAGTGGTGAGTACCTTCTGACAGTGGTCCTGGTCAGCAGTGGTGAGTACCTACAGACAGTGGTCCTGGTCAGCGGTGGTGAGTACCTACTGACAGTGGTCCTGGTCAGCAGTGGTGAGTACCTACTGACAGTGGTCCTGGTCAGCAGTGGTGAGTACCTACTGACAGTGGTCCTGGTCAGCAGTGGTGAGAACCTACAGACAGTGGTCCTGGTCAGCAGTGGTGAGTACCTACAGACAGTGGTCCTGGTCAGCAGTGGTGAGTACCTACTGACAGTGGTCCTGGTCAGCAGTGGTGAGTACCTACTGACAGTGGTCCTGGTCAGCAGTGGTGAGTACCTACTGACAGTGGTCCTGGTCAGCAGGGGTGAGTACCTACTGACAGTGGTCCTGGTCAGCAGTGGTGAGTACCTACGGACAGTGGTCCTGGTCAGCAGTGGTGAGTACCTACTGACAGTGGTTCTGGTCAGTAGTGGTGAGTACCTACTGAAAGTGTTCCTGGTCAGTAGTGGTGAGTACCTACTGACAGTGGTTCTGGTCAGTAGTGGTGAGTACCTACTGACAGTGGTTCTGGTCAGCAGTGGTGAGTACCTACTGACAGTAGTCCTGGTCAGCAGTGGTGAGTACCTACAGACAGTGGTTCTGGTCAGCATTGGTGAGTACCTACTGACAGTGGTTCTGGTCAGCAGTGGTGAGTACCTACTGACAGTGGTTCTGGTCAGCAGTGGTGAGTACCTACAGACAGTGGTCCTGGTCAGCAGTGGTGAGTACCTACTGACAGTGGTTCTGGTCAGCAGTGGTGAGTACCTACTGACAGTGGTCCTGGTCAGCAGTGGTGAGTACCTACTGACAGTGGTTCTGGTCAGTAGTGGTGAGTACCTACTGACAGTGGTTCTGGTCAGCAGTGGTGAGTACCTACTGACAGTGGTCCTGGTCAGCAGTGGTGAGTACCTACTGACAGTGGTCCTGGTCAGCAGTGGTGAGTACCTACTGACAGTGGTCCTGGTCAGCAGTGGTGAGTACCTACTAACAGTGGTCCCGGTCAGCAGTGGTGAGTACCTACTGACAGTGGTCCTGGTCAGCAGTGGTGAGTACTTACTGACAGTGGTCCTGGTCAGCAGTGGTGAGTACCTACAGACAGTGGTCCTGGTCAGCAGTGGTGGGTACCTACTGACAGTGGTCCTGGTCAGCAGTGGTCCTAGCAGGGACAAACCACAAACAGGCGACAGGGTGTTGGGTGCCCAATTTTCATTAATCGTATAAAGCTGCGCGTATGTTTGTTTCAGAGGGGACGTCCGTCTAACTAGTAATTGTATTTCGGTCTGCGTTTGTTCGTATGTCCATGATGAACCCTGTCCAACATCAAAAGCGCCTACAAGAGCATCCAAGCATCAGAAATGGATCTTGGCATCATGAAAGGTCAGCTTATCAGATGAGTCCCGTTTACATCATGTGGACGGCCGTGTACATGTGCATCATTTATCTAGGGAAGTGATGCATTGTGGGAAGCTGACCAGTCAGTAGAGGGAGTGTGAACACTTGTGTGATCAGTGTTCTGCTGGGAAACCCTGGGTCCAGGCATTCACGTGGGCGTCCAGGATCATTCAGGAAAAAAGTGGTTTCTTATAACCAATTAGCGAAATGTGCAATTAAAAAACTGAACTGATGGTTGCTAATAATGAGTCTCTGTACACCTATGTAGATATATTCCATAAGAGTCTGTCTAAAATTGTAATTCACAACATTATATGAGAAACCGAGGTTTGTCTTCCTCTGCCTGAGCTGTCACTCCCCCAACCCACGGGAGATAGGTGCAATCACACACACGATCCGCGTCACCTGAGTTCTAGACACACCTGTGAGTGATTGCACACATTATTTAGCCCTGTCAGTCTCGTTCAGTATTTGCGAGGTATTGTTCGTTTCACGACTACTAAGCGTTATATGAGAGTGCGCTATTCATTTGTTCTACCGTGTACCAGACCTTTGCCTGTCCAGTTTTTTCCGAGTTTGCCTAAACCTCTGTTCTGTGTCCGCTAGTAATCCCGTTCTTGATCCACCTGCCTGTTTTGCCCGACCACGTCTCAGCCTGCTCCCGGGGTGCCTTCCACGGACTCAGATCTCAGGACTACGACCCCAGCCTGTTTTTGACTACTCTTTTGCCTTTCCCTTTCTGTTTAATAAAACATTGCTGGCCGCGATTGGTATCCAACACCTTGTTTCCCCGTGTGTATTCGTGACACATTAGCAATGTCTACACTGTATCTCTGATCAATTTGATGTTAATTTAAAGGACAAACAAATTGCTGTTCTTTTGAAAACAGACATTTCGAAGTGAGCCCAAACCTTTATTCAGTATAGATACAATTGGCCAAATTTGTATGGATGCACTTTGATTTGTGCATTACTAAATTACTGTATCCTTGGAAACCACTGGTGCTCAGTGGTCACTTATTAACAAGGAACTCAGGAAATGTATTTTGTGGTTTTTGAGAGGTTTTCATATTAGAGTGGTTGGAAACTCTTGCTGATTGCCTTTAGTTCAGCTAATTGATTAGGTAGGAGGTCAGAGATAAAGAGACAGAGGGAAAAGGAGAGGAATTTCCAGTTTATGCATCTATAATTCATTGGTTTCCTGTAGGTTCTTGTTGCTGTGCATATATGAGTGTCCGTGTGTGTGTCGACGGGCTTATATGTTTAGTTGAGGGTGAGGGGTTACAAGCTGTCCAAACCACCTTACTGCCAACACTCCACCCAGCGCTGTGGCTTTGAGGGTCTGGTGGATTTCTCTCTGCCGTCCAAAGACCCTGAACCCATCACACAAACATTCCAGTGGGTTCTGTGAGAACACGTTTTGCGTCTGTTTTCTCTGGAATGGTTAGCTGTCATGTTGCCATTTAACAAATTAGAGTTGTGTTGAGAATGCAGCCGTCATTACATTTCTGGGAGCTACAGAACAAGGACAATCTGCATTGTCTCTGGAAATTTACAGCTGAGGATTTGTGTTAAAATAATCTCTGAAGCAATTTACATTGGCTTTACATTTGTATAGTGTCAGCTGTCATTGTGGAAGCTTAATGATTAAGGTTGATTACCTATAAGGCTGTATCTATAGTCTAATGATTAAGGTTGATTACCTATAGGGCTGTATCTATAGTCTAATGATTAAGGTTGATTACCTATAGGGCTGTATCTATAGTCTAATGATTAAGGTTGATTTCCTATATGTCTATATCTATAGTCTAATGATTAAGGTTGATTACCTATAGGACTGTATCTATAGTCTAATGATTAAGGTTGATTTCCTATATGTCTATATCTATAGTCTAATGATTAAGGTTGATTACCTATAGGACTGTGTCTATAGTCTAATGATTAAGGTTGATTTCCTATATGTCTATATCTATAGTCTAATGATTAAGGTTGATTACCTATAGGACTGTATCTATAGTCTAATGATTAAGGTTGATTTCCTATATGTCTATATCTATAGTCTAATGATTAAGGTTGATTACCTATAGGGCTGTATCTATAGTCTAATGATTAAGGTTGATTACCTATAGGGCTGTATCTATAGTCTAATGATTAAGGTTGATTTCCTATAAGGCTGTATCTATAGTCTAATGATTAAGGTTGATTACCTATAGGGCTGTATCTATAGTCTAATGATTAAGGTTGATTTCCTATAAGGCTGTATCTATAGTCTAATGATTAAGGTTGATTTCCTATAAGGCTGTATCTATAGTCTAATGATTAAGGTTGATTACCTATAGGGCTGTATCTATAGTCTAATGATTAAGGTTGATTTCCTATAAGGCTGTATCTATAGTCTAATGATTAAGGTTGATTTCCTATAAGGCTGTATCTATAGTCTAATGATTAAGGTTGATTACCTATAGGGCTGTATCTATAGTCTAATGATTAAGGTTGATTTCCTATAGGGCTGTATCTATAGTCTAATGATTAAGGTTGATTACCTATAGGGCTGTATCTATAGTCTAATGATTAAGGTTGATTTCCTATAGGGCTGTATCTATAGTCTAATGATTAAGGTTGATTACCTATAGGGCTGTATCTATAGTCTAATGATTAAGGTTGATTTCCTATAAGGCTGTATCTATAGTCTAATGATTAAGGTTGAATTCCTATAAGGCTGTATCTATAGTCTAATGATTAAGGTTGATTACCTATCTGGCTGTATCTATAGTCTAATGATTAAGGTTGATTTCCTATAAGGCTGTATCTATAGTCTAATGATTAAGGTTGATTACCTATAGGGCTGTATCTATAGTCTAATGATTAAGGTTGATTACCTATAAGGCTGTATCTATAGTCTAATGATTAAGGTTGATTTCCTATAAGGCTGTATCTATAGTCTAATGATTAAGGTTGAATTCCTATAAGGCTGTATCTATAGTCTAATGATTAAGGTTGATTACCTATCTGGCTGTATCTATAGTCTAATGATTAAGGTTGATTTCCTATAAGGCTGTATCTATAGTCTAATGATTAAGGTTGATTACCTATAGGGCTGTATCTATAGTCTAATGATTAAGGTTGATTTCCTATAAGGCTGTATCTATAGTCTAATGATTAAGGTTGAATTCCTATAAGGCTGTATCTATAGTCTAATGATTAAGGTTGATTACCTATAAGGCTGTATCTATAGTCTAATGATTAAGGTTGATTACCTATAGGGCTGTATCTATAGTCTAATGATTAAGGTTGAATTCCTATAAGGCTGTATCTATAGTCTAATGATTAAGTTTGAATTCCTATAAGGCTGTATCTATAGTCTAATGATTAAGGTTGATTTCCTATCTGGCTGTATCTATAGTCTAATGATTAAGGTTGATTACCTATAGGGCTGTATCTATAGTCTAATGATTAAGGTTGATTTCCTATATGTCTGTATCTATAGTCTAATGATTAAGGTTGATTACCTATAGGGCTGTATCTATAGTCTAATGATTAAGGTTGATTACCTATAGGGCTGTATCTATAGTCTAATGATTAAGGTTGATTACCTATAGGGCTGTATCTATAGTCTAATGATTAAGGTTGATTACCTATAGGGCTGTATCTATAGTCTAATGATTAAGGTTGATTACCTATAGGGCTGTATCTATAGTCTAATGATTAAGGTTGATTTCCTATAGGGCTGTATCTATAGTCTAATGATTAAGGTTGATTACCTATAGGGCTGTATCTATAGTCTAATGATTAAGGTTGATTACCTATAGGGCTGTATCTATAGTCTAATGATTAAGGTTGATTTCCTATAAGGCTGTATCTATAGTCTAATGATTAAGGTTGATTACCTATCTGGCTGTATCTATAGTCTAATGATTAAGGTTGATTTCCCTATAGGGCTGTATCTATAGTCTAATGATTAAGGTTGATTACCTATCTGGCTGTATCTATAGTCTAATGATTAAGGTTGATTTCCTATAGGGCTGTATCTATAGTCTAATGATTAAGGTTGATTACCTATCTGGCTGTATCTATAGTCTAATGATTAAGGTTGATTTCCTATAGGGCTGTATCTATAGTCTAATGATTAAGGTTGATTACCTATCTGGCTGTATCTATAGTCTAATGATTAAGGTTGATTACCTATAGGGCTGTATCTATAGTCTAATGATTAAGGTTGATTACCTATAGGCTGTATCTATAGTCTAATGATTAAGGTTGATTACCTATAAGGCTGTATCTATAGTCTAATGATTAAGGTTGATTACCTATAAGGCTGTATCTATAGTCTAATGATTAAGGTTGATTTCCTATAAGGCTGTATCTATAGTCTAATGATTAAGGTTGATTACCTATAAGGCTGTATCTATAGTCTAATGATTAAGGTTGATTACCTATCTGGCTGTATCTATAGTCTAATGATTAAGGTTGATTTCCTATAAGGCTGTATCTATAGTCTAATGATTAAGGTTGAATTCCTATAAGGCTGTATCTATAGTCTAATGATTAAGGTTGATTACCTATAAGGCTGTATCTATAGTCTAATGATTAAGGTTGATTACCTATAGGGCTGTATCTATAGTCTAATGATTAAGGTTGATTACCTATAAGGCTGTATCTATAGTCTAATGATTAAGGTTGATTACCTATAGGGCTGTATCTATAGTCTAATGATTAAGGTTGATTACCTGTATCTATAGTCTAATGATTAAGGTTGAGGGCTGTATCTATAGTCTAATGATTAAGGTTGATTACCTATAGTCTAATGATTAAGCTGGGCTGTATCTATAGTCTAATGATTAAGGTTGATTACCTATAGGGCTGTATCTATAGTCTAATGATTAAGGTTGATTACCTATAGGGCTGTATCTATAGTCTAATGATTAAGGTTGATTACCTATAGGGCTGTATCTATAGTCTAATGATTAAGGTTGATTACCTACCTATAGTCTAATGGGCTGTATCTATAGTCTAATGATTAAGGTTGATTACCTATAGGGCTGTATCTATAGTCTAATGATTAAGGTTGATTACCTATAGGGCTGTATCTATAGTCTAATGATTAAGGTTGATTTCCTATAGGGCTGTATCTATAGTCTAATGATTAAGGTTGATTACCTATAGGGCTGTATCTATAGTCTAATGATTAAGGTTGATTTCCTATAGGGCTGTATCTATAGTCTAATGATTAAGGTTGATTACCTGTATCTATAGTCTAATGGCTGTATCTATAGTCTAATGATTAAGGTTGATTACCTATCTGGCTGTATCTATAGTCTAATGATTAAGGTTGATTTCCTATAGGGCTGTATCTATAGTCTAATGATTAAGGTTGATTACCTATAGGGCTGTATCTATAGTCTAATGATTAAGGTTGATTACCTATAGGGCTGTATCTATAGTCTAATGATTAAGGTTGATTTCCTATCTGGCTGTATCTATAGTCTAATGATTAAGGTTGATTACCTATCTGGCTGTATCTATAGTCTAATGATTAAGGTTGATTACCTATAGGGCTGTATCTATAGTCTAATGATTAAGGTTGATTTCCTATCTGGCTGTATCTATAGTCTAATGATTAAGGTTGATTACCTATCTGGCTGTATCTATAGTCTAATGATTAAGGTTGATTACCTATCTGGCTGTATCTATAGTCTAATGATTAAGGTTGATTACCTATAGGACTGGCTGTATCTATAGTCTAATGATTAAGGTTGATTACCTATAGGGCTGTATCTATAGTCTAATGATTAAGGTTGATTACCTATAGGGCTGTATCTATAGTCTAATGATTAAGGTTGATTACCTATAGTCTAATGATTAAGGTTGATTACTGTATCTATAGTCTAATGATTAAGGTTGATTACCTATAGGGCTGTATCTATAGTCTAATGATTAAGGTTGATTTCCTATCTGGCTGTATCTATAGTCTAATGATTAAGGTTGATTACCTATAGGGCTGTATCTATAGTCTAATGATTAAGGTTGATTTCCTATCTGGCTGTATCTATAGTCTAATGATTAAGGTTGATTACCTATAAGGCTGTATCTATAGTCTAATGATTAAGGTTGATTACCTATAGGGCTGTATCTATAGTCTAATGATTAAGGTTGATTACCTATAGGGCTGTATCTATAGTCTAATGATTAAGGTTGATTACCTATAGGACTGTATCTATAGTCTAATGATTAAGGTTGATTTCCTATCTGGCTGTATCTATAGTCTAATGATTAAGGTTGATTACCTATAGGGCTGTATCTATAGTCTAATGATTAAGGTTGATTTCCTATCTGGCTGTATCTATAGTCTAATGATTAAGGTTGATTACCTATAGGGCTGTATCTATAGTCTTCTCTATAATACACATCAGCTAGGGTATTTCGTTATGAACCTTTACTAACATCAGTGAATTTCATCATGTATATGGTACACTGTAGAGTTGAAGTGAAGATCTTTCCACCTCCAATAGCTCTGCGTTTAATTCTGAGGACGTGCTTCGCTTGTAGACACAAGAGCTAGTTGGCTGTCATGGGATTTGAAACAGCCGCCTGTTTCCACCTCTGACGAACCACAGCTCACTAATTGAGCGGGGGAAGGT
The DNA here is from genome assembly GCA_029465975.1 of Dallia pectoralis. Taxonomy (NCBI): domain Eukaryota; kingdom Metazoa; phylum Chordata; class Actinopteri; order Esociformes; family Umbridae; genus Dallia; species Dallia pectoralis. Next base: position 1,935,098 of record CM055729.1, read on the forward strand.
GCAGAAGAGGTGGAGAAGTGTGTGTGTGTGTGTGTGAGTGTGTGTGAGAGAGTGTGTGTGTGTGAGAGAGAGAATGTGTGTGTGAGTGTGTGTGTTAGAGTGTGTGTGTGTGTGAGAGTGTGTGTGTGTGAGAGTGTGTGTGTGTGTGAGTGTGTGTGTGTGTGAGAGAGAGAGTGTGTGTGTGAGAGTGTGTGAGAGAGAGAGAGAGTGTGTGTGTGTGTGTGTGTGTGAGAGAGAGAGAGAGAGAGAGAGAGAGAGAGAGAGAGAGAGAGAGAGAGAGAGAGCCTTTCTTGGTTGGTGTGTGGTAATTTTCTGATCCTCTCAGGAAAGTGAGAAGGTGTTTCCTGAAGCACTCAGGGGATTCGGTATGTTGAAGAGCCTGATTCTGCTCTTGATTTCCAAACCGCTCAAAGCAACCTAAGAGAGTTTCCTGCCCGTACCCAACCCAGAAAGTGTTCAAGAACTCCCACCACATTAAACAGAAGCATCTGTCACTTAAGGGGCCTTCATCCCATTTCACAGTAAACAGGTTTATGTTGAATAAATCCTAAGTGTTTCCTGAGGAACCATTGCAGACTTTATAGTGTTGTGTTGGTTTGCTTAGTTGATCCTTCGTTCCACCACAGTTCAAGCTTTAATCAGATTAACAGTGTCCCCAGCGACCTTTATGTTCTGATGGAGTTGTACCTTTAAGAATGATTAAGAAACTTTTTATGGAAACTTCAAGCTGGAGTGTGACAAAATGTCAACTTGGGTGGTGCTCCCGGTCAACTTGTGTGGTGCTCCCGGTCAGCATGTGTGGTGCTTCCGGTCAGCTTGTGGGGTGCTCCCGGTCAGCATGTGGGGTGCTCCCGGTCCACTTGTGTGGTGCTCCCGGTCAGTATGTGGGGTGCTCCCGGTCAGCTTGTAGGGTGCTCCCGGTCAGCATGTAGGGTGCTTCCGGTCAGCTTGTGGGGTGCTCCGTCAGCTTGTGGGGTGCTCCCGGTCAGCATGTGGGGTGCTCCCGGTCAGCTTGTGTGGTGCTCCCGGTCAGTATGTGGGGTGCTCCCGGTCAGCTTGTGTGGTGCTCCCGGTCAGTATGTAGGGTGCTCCCGGTCAGTATGTGGGGTGCTCCCGGTCAGCTTGTGGGGTGCTCCCGGTCAGTATGTGGGGTGCTCCCGGTCAGCTTGTGGGGTGCTCCCGGTCAGCATGTGCGGTGCTCCCGGTCAGTATGTGGGGTGCTCCCGGTCAGCTTGTGGGGTGCTCCCGGTCAGCTTGTAGGGTGCTCCCGGTCAGTATGTGGGGTGCTCCCGGTCAGCTTGTGGGGTGCTCCCGGTCAGCATGTAGGGTGCTCCCGGTCAGCATGTGTGGTGCTCCCGGTCAGTATGTAGGGTGCTCCCGGTCAGTATGTGGGGTGCTCCCGGTCAGTATGTGGGGTGCTCCCGGTCAGTATGTGGGGTGCTCCCGGTCAGCTTGTGGGGTGCTCCCGGTCAGCATGTGGGGTGCTCCCGGTCAGCATGTAGGGTGCTCCCGGTCAGCATGTGTGGTGCTCCCGGTCAGTATGTAGGGTGCTCCCGGTCAGCATGTGTGGTGCTCCCGGTCAGCATGTAGGATGCTCCCGGTCAGTATGTGGGGTGCTCCCGGTCAGTATGTAGGATGCTCCCGGTCAGTATGTGGGGTGCTCCCGGTCAGCATGTGGGGTGCTCCCGGTCAGCATGTAGGGTGCTCCCGGTCAGCATGTGTGGTGCTCCCGGTCAGCAGAGGACTCACCCACATTGATCAGAGGAGAGACCAACCCCAAAGCAGTAACGCGTGTGGAGCGCACAAGTCTCATCAATGCGGAAGGGAAACTAAGGCTTGTCTGCTCTGAACTGCAGACTACCTAGAGATCATTGCAGAGCAGGAACCAACAGGTTCAATCCACCTCGACGTTTACAGGACTTGAAGCAGGAGTGGCAAACTTCTATTCACGCCGGGCTACATCCCATAACCCTCACTCCCCAGCTACCATCTATTCTGAACAATGTACTTAACCCATTGACCGACTCTAATTACATTAGTTTACTGCTTGTTTGTTTCTGGAAACCATTTGTTGCTTAGTAAAGTAATTTCCTGGGTAATATTAGTTAAAATAGTAATTATATTAACAACATTAGTTGCTGAAGGATGACTTTCAGCTGAATAAAACAACTCTATCAACACAGAAAATTATTTTGCTTCCCAATCAAACCCTGAATGTTTGCAGAAGCATACTTTTTTCTACAGGCCAAAATGCACAGAACTATTACTTATATGTGAATTAGAGAGCATCCTGAATCATCTATTACTTGTACGTGAATTAGAGAGCATCCTGAATCATCTATTACTTGTACCTGAATTAGAGAGCATCCCGAATCATCTATTACTTGTACGTGAATTAGAGAGCATCCTGAATCATCTATTACTTGTACCTGAATTAGAGAGCATCCTGAATCATCTATTACTTGTACCTGAATTAGAGAGCATCCTGAATCATCTATTACTTGTACGTGAATTAGAGAGCATCCTGAATCATCTATTACTTGTACCTGAATTAGAGAGCATCCTGAATCATCTATTACTTGTACCTGAATTAGAGAGCATCCTGAATCATCTATTACTTGTACGTGAATTAGAGAGCATCCTGAATCATCTATTACTTGTACGTGAATTAGAGAGCATCCTGAATCATCTATTACTTGTACGTGAATTAGAGAGCATCCTGAATCATCATCTATTACTTATATGTGTGCCTTGGGCAGATGACAGGTAGCCGACACAGGCGCAGAGAACTCTCTATAATGGGTTTTATTCATTGTCACAGGCAGACAGGCTCTGAAACATAGAACACAAAACGCTGGACATGGGCGGGACCGAGAGACGGGGTCTCGGGCGGGACAAAGAGACGGGGTCTCGGGCGGGACAGAGAGACGGGGTCTCGGTCGGGAGAGAGAGACGGGGCCGGAGCCAGGTCTGGCGAATGCGGGGCCGGAGCCCAGTCTGGCGGATGCAGGTCTGAAGACCGGACAGGCAGAAGCGGATCAGGAGGTCGACCCGGCGGAAGCAGGTCAGGAGGCCGGACCGGCAGAGACGGATCAGGAGGTCTCCCCCTTGAATGCGGGTCAGGTGGGCGCGTCGGCGGAGACAGATCGGCAGGTCGACCCGGCGGAAGCAGATCCGGAGGTCGACCTGGCGGATGCAGGTCAGGAGACAGATCAGGAGGTCGACCCGGCGGACTTGGTTCAGGAGGCGGCCTCAGGCAGGGCGACGGGGCTCGAGGGCAGGGCGACGGGGCTCGAGGACAGGACGATCGGGGCTCGAGGACAGGACGATCGGGGCTCGAGGACAGGACGATCGGGGCTCGAGCACTGGTGTGGGCTGGGGAACAGGACTGGATGACAGGACCGGACTGGACGACAGGACCAGACTGGGGAGCTGACTCAGACAGGGGAACTGTAGTGAGCTCTGGGGCTAGAGTGAGCTCTGGGGCTAGAGTGAGCTCTGGGGCTAGAGTGAGCACTGGGGCTAGAGTGAGCTCTGGGGCTAGAGTGAGCTCTGGGGCTAGAGTGAGCTCTGGGGCTAGAGTAAGCTCTGGGACAGACACAGGGACAGACACGGGGACGGGGACAGACACGGGGACGGGGACTCGGACAGGCTCAGGGACGGGGACTGGAGCTGACTCAGAGATGAGAACTGGACGAAGGTGTGGGGCACGGCGGAAAAGCAGGGACACCAGGTAGTCCAGGAACGGCTGTGGAAGATCTCCCTGTTGATCTTGCCACGCAAAGAACTTCTTGGGCTGTAGAGCGACAGCCATCTTGGCCTGTGGGGCGACAGCTATGCTGAGCTGCAGGGTGGCAGCCATCTCGAGCCGCGGGGCGGCGGCCATCTCAAGCTGCGGGGTGGTACCCATCTTGTGCTGCGGAACGGTAGCCAGAACTGCTGAAGGTACCGCACGGATCAGCTGGAGGGTATAGGGGTCCCCACTGTACTCCCCCTCCAGGTACTCCTCCTGCTCTGATTCCTCCTGCTCGACATCCTCCCAGTCCTCCTCCTCTGACTCCTCCTCCTCCGACTCTGTAAGGAGTGACTCTCCACTCCCGCAGTGCCATTTAATCGGCCGGTAACCAGAGAGTAAAGGCTTGTGGAGGGAGAGGCGGACCGCGTCTTATCGTGCACCGGCGAAAGCACAATGGCACCTCGGCAGGCTGTTCGTAGCCAAAAGAACTATTTTCTCTGCTGTGTCGGTGAGTTGGGTCGGGTCATTATGTAACGAACTGCCTTGGGCAGATGACAGGTAGCCGACACAGGCGCAGAGAACTCTCTATAATGGGTTTTATTCATTGTCACAGGCAGACAGGCAACATAGAAACATAGAACTTTAACAAAGAACACAAAACCAAGGATCAGTCAGAAATCATTCCTTAGACAGGGAAAACGGCAATAACCAAAAGACAAGGAACGTAACTGAAACATGTAAACAAACCAGAATACAAAGGCCACAAACAATAACCAATAACCCACGTACCTTTAACAATGATCCGACACTGACTGACAAACAAGGACTAACTTAAATACAGGACTAACGAGCCAACAGAATACAGGTGTGGAACAAAACACAGGTGACTTCAATAGTCCATTATTGCTCCCTCTCTCTGCTGACAGGGGGAGTGTCAGCACCCACAGAGGGGAACAGAGGGAGTTCCTTACAATATGGTTATATGTGAATTAGAGAACATCCTGAATCAACGTCTTCTCTACAACTTTATACATACTGTGCCTTCAGACCCCTTCACTTTTCCACATCAATGTTTTTGACATGCTCAACTCGACATTGAAAAATGCTTTTTATATGTTTATAAAAAATCAGATTTATATGAGTATTCAGCCTCTTTGTTACGATCTTTGAAATCGAGCTCAAGTGCGTCCGGTTGAGCTCTGAAACATGATTGTGTCGAGCCGCAGATCTGGGGAAGGGAACCAAAACATTGAGTACTGTTGAGTAACTGTTGCTGCTCTCCAGCCTGCCTGCTCTCCAGCCTGCCTGCTCTCCAGCCGCTAGTTCCTGTTTCCTGTTTGCTCCAACTGGACGCGCCGCACGCGGCTGCTCCTGCCTACCTAGATTTAGTTTTACCTAGCTTTAGTTTTCTCGTTCGTATTTATATAATTACTTGCTTAATTTCCCTGATTTTGTTTCACAGTTTACAAACTTATCCGAACATTCACCGGGACCTTCCTGTGTCTCCGTCTGGATAAGTCGTGCTACTCATCTGCGCACTAGAAAGTTAAGTACTCGTTTGTGTTATGCCTTTTCACTGTAGTCAGTGTACTTTTAACCTGAAGGAGAACTACCGCCTTCAAGAGAAGATAGCGAAGTTAGAGTCTCGGTTACAGGTGCATGTGTCAGGGAAGGCTTATGGTAGAGTAGACAGGCAAGCTATTGCGCCTGTGCCACTAGGAACACAGCATAGAGCTAGCCCCTCGGCACAGCCCTGGCAGCCGGGCAACTCCTTCAAGTCTTTCTTGGCTACTGGAAAGAATTGCTACCGACCGGCGAAAATTAGTCTTTCCAACTGATTTTCTCCCTTAGAGTCGGAACCACTGCCCGAGCCGTGCTCTGATGGGAACGAACGGCTTGCAATTTCAGCTGGCAGCCCGGAAAAACTGAAAACGCTAGTTATTGGCGATTCCATTACTCGCAGTATTAGATTAGAGGATCAGCCAGCGATCATTCATTGTTTACCGGGGGGCAGGGCCACCGACGTAGCCGCTAATCTGGAGTTGGTGCTAGCGAAGTCTAAAACTGGAAAGCGTAGGGAGTATAGAGATATTGTTATTCATCCATATGGAAAATACCAATGACCCTCTTCAAAAGGCATTTAGTGCCATAATTGACTCGGTAGGTTTTCTCCAGCACGTCTCAGGACCTACGCACTGTCACAATCATACTTTAGATTTAGTGTTATCAAAGGGAATAAATGTAATTGATCTAACTATTTTTCCTCAAAATCCTGGTTTATCTGACCATAATCTTATAACATTTAGCATTAAAACAAGTGACACTTTTGCCCCCCAGGTAGGGATCTTTAAAACCTGTTGCATAAATTCTACGACTACTAATACATTTATTGACGCACTTCCAGGCTCGTTCGGCCTGCTAAATGATGGTAGAGCTACATCAGCTATACACAATCAAATCTAAACGATATACTGCGTAAGACTTTAGATGCTGTGGCACCCCTAAAAACAAAACCAATACGAAATATGAAACTTGCTCCCTGGTACACTGACACTACTAGAACACTTAAGCAAGCCTCCAGAAAATTGGAGCGAAAGTGGCGCTCCACAAAGTTAGAAGTATTTAGACTAGCCTGGATTGATAGTACTGTGCAATACCGGAAATCACTTATAAGTGCTCGATCAGCCTACTTATCTAATCTAATCGACACAAACAAAAATAATCCTAAATTTCTTTTTGACACAATTGCAAAACTCAAAAGCAATGTTTAACCAATGAAGTGGGTCTTCACTTCAGTTGTGATGAATTCATGAATTACTTCGATGAAAAAATAATCGACATTAGAAAAGAAATTGCAAATTGTAGCCTTAACTGCCTCAGTTCTCAAAAACTTTGTTGTCCTAAGAGCCCGCAGAGCTGCCCTGATTTAGTTTCAATGGCGACTCTTGAATCTTTTGTACCTGTGTCTCTTGAAACATTTACAAAATTAATAAATAGTTCAAAATCAACCCACTGTCAACTAGACCCAATTCCAAATAAATTACTTAAGGAGTTACTTCCTGTGCTTGGCCCATCAATGTTGAACATAATAAATTGCTCCCTATCCTCCAGATCAGTGCCAACCTCACTAAAAATTGCAGAAATTAAGCCTCTGCTAAAAAAATGGAACTTAGATCCAGACATCCTAAAAAACTACCGACCAATATCAAACCTCCCGTTTCTTTCAAAAATCCTAGAAAAATCTGTCTCACTACAACTTACGGCCTTTCTGAAGACAAATAATATATATGAAAAACTTCATTCCGGTTTTAGACCCCATCATAGCACTGAGACTGCACTTGTTAAGGTGGTAAACGACCTTTTATTGGCTTCTGACAAAGGTTCTGCATCTCTCCTATTGCTTTTTGCACTATTGATCACTCCCTCCTCTTGGAGAGATTGGAGACCCTTGTTGGGCTAAGAGGACATGTTCTCGACTGGTTTAGATCTTATTTATCAGATAGACTTCAGTTTGTTTGTGTAGATGGCTTATCCTCTAACAAATCAAAGGTATGCTTTGGTGTTCCACAAGGCTCAGTCTTAGGACCACTTCTGTTCTCACTCTATATGTTACCTTTGGGTGCTGTAATCCGAAAACATAATGTCAATTTTCACTGCTATGCCGATGACACGCAGCTGTATATTGCTATGAAACATGGAGAAGCCCCTAAATTAGCCACTATGGAAGCTTGTGTTTCAGATATACGAAAGTGGATGACACTTTCCTAAATTCAGATAAAACTGAAATGCTAGTTTTAGGACCTAAGAAACAGAGAGATTTATTGACAGACCTTACGCTGAACCTAAACGGATGTATAGTCATTTCACAAAAAAACTGTCAAAAACCTTGGAGTGACCCTTGACCCGGATCTCTCATTTGACGATCACATAAAATATATTTCAAGGACAGCATTTTTCCATCTTCGGAATATTGCAAAAATCAGAAATTATTTATCAAAAATTGATGCAGAAAAACTAATCCATGCTTTTGTTACCTCAAGATTAGATTATTGCAATGTTCTATTCTCTGGTTACCCTGATAAATCAATAAACAAACTTCAATTAGTACTTAATACGGCTGCTAGAATCTTAACTAGATCTAAGAAGTTTGACAATATTACCCCAGTTTTAGCCTCTTTACATTGGCTGCCTGTTAAGGCTAGGGCAGACTTTAAAGTACTACTGTTAACATATAAAGCTTTACATCAACTTGCTCCCACCTACCTCGCTGAATTAGTCCAGCCATACATACCCACGCGTAACCTTAGATCAAAGGATGCTGGTCTCCTAATTGTACCTAAAATTTCTAAACAAACAGCTGGAGGTAGACCCTTCTCCTATAGAGCTCCTCTATTATGGAATGAGTTGCCAATCTGGGTTAGAAATGTAGATTATGTTCAAACCTTTAAATCACAATTAAAAACATGTCTTTTCAGTAAGGTCTATGGTTGAGTGTAATATGGCCCAGGGTACGAAGGTGAACGGAAGGCTCGGATCTCATTCTGCCCTGCTGTCTTTGCCTTGCGGGTTCACATCTCCCCTGGGGTGTCCTCTCGATTGCTGCCTGGGGGGTGGAGTCACTGGCTCGCTATAGCTCTCCTTTGTTCGCTCAATCCGAGTAGCTGGTGAATTAAACTCTGATTATCCCAGTTAACTGTGGGGAGGAGTCACTGGGTCGCTATAGTGCTCCGTTGCAGCCTCAATTCGAGTAGCTTTGTGAGCAAAAACTAAACCTCCCATATGCTCCTTGGAGTGTGGATGTCACTGGCTCGCTATAGCTCTTGTTTGTTCCACCAGCTCGAGTAACTTTGTGAGTAAAAACTAAACCTGCCCGAGTGGTCATGGTCGATTGGCGTCCCTGGGTTGATGCTCGGCATAGTGGGTGGGTGTTTTCCGGCCTATTGGGCCCTGTTTCTGGGTTTACCCTGTTCAGGGCCCCAGCTTCACTGGACCCCCCTGTCTCATTCTAAGATCTATGCTGCTATATTATGGTGCCGGGGACGTAGGGAACCAGGGTGTCTAACCTTTCCTGTGTCCTGTCTCTACTAACATCTGTCTGGACTTGTCCTGGGTTTACCCGTTCATGGCCATTGTCTCACTAACCCCCCTGTCTCCTTTTAAAGTATTATGTTCGGTATACTATTGTGCCGGGAACTAGTGTCCAACCTTTCCCTGTGTTTGTGTCCACTTCTGTCAGGGGGACCGCTCCAGCTTGGAGCATATGCTGGATCCTCCCTGGGGCCCCTGACTGTGCGGCTGACGGAACAGCTGATGCAACCGGAGCTTCTTCCTCCAAGCCTATCAAATCCAACATCCCTCCCGGTCATCCCGGACTATTTTGTTTCTCAGATATTCACACCTCGCTTGTTATTGTCATAAACTGACCCAGCCCAGCCAGAAGAGGACTGGTGATCCCTCAGAGCCTGGTTCCTCTCTAGGTTTCTTCCTAAATCTGACTTTCAGGGAGTTTTTCCTAGCCGCCGTGTATCGACTTGTTCAACTTGTTTTTTGTTCAACTTGTTGATGTTTGCTCTGTCGGATTCAGGCTGGTGATTGTAAAAGCACTTTGTGACAACTTTGTTGTAAAAAGGGCTTTAGAAATAAATTTGATTGATTGATTGAGAGTAGGCAATCTGGGCAGAGGGGCCTTGGTCGGGGCTGTGGTCAGATACCTAATGTGGGTGTGGCCAGATACTTAATGTGGCTGTGGCCAGACACCTAATGTGGCAGTGGCCAGATACCTAATGTGGCTGTGGCCAAATACCTAATGTGGGTGTGGCCAGATACCTAATGTGGCAGTGGTCAGATACCTAATGTGGCTGTGGCCAGATACCTAATGTGGCAGTGGTCAGATACCTAATGTGGCTGTGGCCAGATACCTAGTGTGGCTGTGGCCAGATACCTAATGTGGGTGTGGTCAGATACCTAATGTGGCAGTGGCCAGATACCTAATGTGGCAGTGGCCAGATACCTAATGTGGATGTGGCCAGATACCTAATGTGGCAGTGGCCAGATACATAATGTGGCTGTGGCCAGATACCTAATGTGGCAGTGGTTAGATACCTAATGTGGCTGTGGTCAGATACCTAATGTGGGTGTGGCCAGATACCTAATGTGGCTGTGGTCAGATACCTAATGTGGGTGTGGCCAGATACCTAATGTGGCTGTGGCCAGATACCTAATGTGGCAGTGGCCAGATACCTAATGTGGCAGTGGCCAGATACCTAATGTGGCTGTGGTCAGATACCTAATGTGGCTGTGGTCAGATACCTAATGTGGCTCTGGCCAGATACCTAATGTGGCTGTGGTCAGATACCTAATGTGGGTGTGGCCAGATACCTAATGTGGCTGTGGTCAGATACCTAATGTGGGTGTGGCCAGATACCTAATGTGGCTGTGGCCAGATACCTAATGTGGCTGTGGTCAGATACCTAATGTGGCTGTGGCCAGATACCTAATGTGGCTGTGGTCAGATACCTAATGTGCCTAATGTGTGGCCAGATACCTAATGTGGCTGTGGCCAGATACCTAATGTGGCTGTGGCAAGATACCTAATGTGGCTGTGGTCAGATACCTAATGTGGCAGATACCTAATGTGGGCCAGATACCTAATGTGGCTGTGGTCAGATACAGATACCTAATGTGGCTGTGGTCAGATACCTAATGTGGCTGTGGTCAGATACCTAATGTGGCAGTGGCCAGATACCTAATGTGGCAGTGGCCAGATACCTAATGTGGCTGTGGCCAGATACCTAATGTGGCTGTGGTCAGATACCTAATGTGGCTGTGGCCAGATACCTAATGTGGCTGTGGTCAGATACCTAATGTGGGTGTGGCCAGATACCTAATGTGGCTGTGGTCAGATACCTAATGTGGCTGTGGTCAGATACCTAATGTGGCTGTGGCCAGATACCTAATGTGGCTGTGGCCAGATACCTAATGTGGCTGTGGTCAGATACCTAATGTGGCTGTGGTCAGATACCTAATGTGGCTGTGGCCAGATACCTAATGTGGCTGTGGCCAGTGGCCAGATACCTAATACCAGATACCTAATGTGGCTGGCCAGATACCTAATGGGCTGTGGCAGAGATACCTAATGTGGCCTAATGTGGCTGTGGCCAGATACCTAATGTGGCTGTGGTCAGATACCTAATGTGGCTGTGGCCAGATACCTAATGTGGCTGTGGCCAGATACCTAATGTGGCTGTGGCAGATACCTAATGTGGCTGTGGCCAGATACCTAATGTGGCTGTGGTCAGATACCTAATGTGGCTGTGGCCAGATACCTAATGTGGCTGTGGTCAGATACCTAATGTGGCTGTGGCCAGATACCTAATGTGGCTGTGGCCAGATACCTAATGTGGCTGTGGCCAGATACCTAATGTGGCTGTAGTCAGATACCTAATGTGGCAGTGGCCATATACCTAATGTGGCAGTGGCCAGATACCTAATGTGGCTGTGGACCCTAATGATGTGGTCAGATACCTAATGTGGCTCTGTGTGGCCAGATACCTAAGATACCTAATGTGGCTGTGGCCAGATACCTAATGTGGCTCCTAATGGCCAGATACCTAATGTGGCTGTGGTCAGATACCTAATGTGGCCAGATACCTAATGTGGCTGTGGTCAGTGGTTAGATACCTAATGTGGCTGTGGTCAGATACCTAATGTGGCTGTGGCTGTGGTCAGATACCTAATGTGGCTGTGGCCAGATACCTAATGTGGCTGTGGCCAGATACCTAATGTGGCTGTGGCCAGATACCTAATGTGGGTGTGGCCAGATACCTAATGTGGCAGTGGTTAGATACCTAATGTGGGTGTGGCCAGATACCTAATGTGGGTTTGGCCAGATACCTAATGTGGCAGTGGCCAGATACCTAATGTGGCTGTGGTCAGATACCTAATGTGGCTGTGGCCAGATACCTAATGTGGCTGTGGCCAGATACCTAATGTGACAATGTGGGTCAGATACCTAATGTGGCTGTGGCCAGATACCTAATGTGGCAGTGGCCAGATACCTAATGTGGCCAGATACCTAATGTGGCAGTGGCCAGATACCTAATGTGGCTGTGGCCAGATACCTAATGTGGCTGTGGCCAGATACCTAATGTGGCTGTGGCCAGATACCTAATGTGGCTGTGGCCAGATACCTAATGTGGCCAGATACATAATGTGGCAGTGGCCAGTGGTCAGATACCTAATGTGGCTGTGGTCAGATACCTAATGTGGCTGTGGCCAGATACCTAATGTGGCTGTGGCCAGAAGAGTTTGACAAAAGGCACCTAAAGGACTCTCAGATCAGGACACAAGATTCTTTGGTCAGATCAAGATTGAACTCTTTGGTTTGAAGCATCATGTCTGAAAGAACCAGGCACCAGTGTCCAATACAATTCATGCTTGTGTGGAGATTTTTTTAGTGGCAGGGGCTGGTAACCTGGTCAGAAACAAGGGAAAGATTGCCCGATCACAGGTTGGATGGTCTGTGAAATCCATAAAAACTTGCTCCAGAGTGCTGAGGACTTCAGACTAGTGTAAAGTATAGACAGGACACTGACCCTAAGCACACAGCAATGACAACTCAGTAGTGGCTTTGGGACAAGTCTTTGAATGTCATGCAGCAATGTTTCCCCTGCTACCTGAGCTTGACAGGATCTACAGAACAAGACATGAGAAACTCCACAAATACAGGTAAGCCAAGCTTGACAGGATCTACAGAAAACACAGAAAAGAGAAACTCCACAAATACAGGTAAGCCAAGCTTGACAGGATCTACAGAAAACACAGACAAGAGAAACTCCATAAATACAGGTAAGCCAAGCTTGTAGCTTCAGGTCCAAGAACACTGGCTCAAGGCTGTGATTTGCAAACGTGTCATTTGAGGTTAGTATGTACGTACATGCTGGGAAAAATATTTGAAATGTTGAATAAGTTGGGTGTTTGGATACTTTTCGAATGCACTGTATGTGTTTGAATAAAATATAATTTAGTTGAATGAATGACAGACAAATGAACCTTTGTGTTCCTTTTGTGACTAGTGTGAAGCTGAGTTG